>QHHH01000169.1:0-78000 GCA_004367485.1 Fusarium citri
TAATTATACTTATTAATAGTAAGTAAAATATACTTATTACTTAAAATTATAGTAATAAGCTTTTTAGGTACTTTTCCCTGTTTTCTGCAATACTGCAGTATCTTCTCTGCTCTTTTGTAATACTCTAAGGCAAGGTAGTTTACACCTAGGAGTTGATACAAGCGACCTATATTGTAATAAGCTTCAGCCTTGCTTTGATCTCTCTCTTCAGCTGGCTTGTCAGAGCTTAGTTCAGCGTAATGCGATAAGAACGACTGGCCCTGCAGCAGGAGGTATTGTCGGTTAGTTGACTGTCTTTTAAGTCCATAATGAACATAGGCAAGCCCAAGACTCAGGTTCACCATGAGGTTGTCAGGATCAAGGGCCCGGGATCGCAGGAAATACCCTATTCAGAAGTTAGTTAAGGTGCGTCGCGGTAAGCTCCATCGTCCTACCTAGAGCGTATGTGTAGCTTGTCGACGTAAAAAGAATGTGCCCGTAAAGCATCAACACGCAAGCATCCAGGGGCGATACTTTCTTCCTCTCTAGCCCAGTACTGGATTCCGTGTCCCCATGTACTTCATCCATGGCTTTAATCTGCCGGAGGATGTACTTCTGTGCCGGCCCTGATGTGTACCAGGACACGGGAGACTGGCATAGGTTCGATACCAAAGCAAACATACGATAGGAATCAGACGTGGCACCTTCTCGCATTAGCTGACGAGCAGTCGCGATGCACTTCTCCTCATCGCTCGTATAGATAGCACAAACTATATCTATCAGTATGCTGGATGTCTCTTTCCACAAGTAACTTACCACTCCATGCGACGTGAATGATAAACCCATGCTCTGGTCCTCGGAATGCAGTTGAATCCCTGGCAGCTTCACAAACTTGATAAGCTTCTTCACGCCGATGAGCAATAGCCAGCCCAATCGCATAATCAACAAAAAGGTCGAGCCAATTGTTGAAAGAAATGCCCTGGTGACCATCGAGGTCAGTAGAACCTTCTTCTCCATTTCCGTTGCTAGGTTGAGGTGCGAGAGCTGCACAAATTTCAAAGTCAGTGGGTTAACCTGTCCACGGAACTTGATGCACTTACTCCTTGCTAGTCTCTCATACATCTGTGAGAGTTCATTCTGAGGTTTCTCTGCTTCTTGTTGCTGCGAATGATTCTTTGGCCCCAGGAAATGTAAATACTTATCCCAAGAGTAGAATTTCTTGATTGATCGGAAGTCGTCCACAAGTTCTTTCGAAGAAGCCATCCACTCTGGTATCAAGTCATGGCATCCCTCCTTGATCTTCCGCCGTAAATCTTGGACGATCTCGTACTGTTCCGCCAGCTTTACAGCACGTGCTTGCTCCTCTTGCCGACGCTTCTCTGCGCCAGCTAGTCGCTTTGGTCGGTAGCGTCGTGTAATAAGTCGCTTTCCAAAAGCATCTGTTCTTCGAGGAACAGCTTGAGCCTGTCGCTGGGTTCGGCGGCAAGGCTGTTCAGTACCTATTGTGTGGCCGTGGCCATCTTCAATATTGCGGTCTTGGTCGCGAATCTCTCGAAGGGCCATCGCCTCCGCCGCCAAGATAAGAGCCTCTTCCTCTTCTCTAGCTTTCTCATACATGTTGGCGAGTTCGATACGAGCATCGATGTTGTCTTCATCCGCATCGATTGCAGCAAGGAAATATTCTTCGGCAGTTGCGTTCTCTCCCACCGCAGAATGGCATCGCCCGAGTTGCAACAAGATTGTTGCATCAGGATCACCAGGCAGATCCCGAAGGATGCGGTAGTATGATATTGCCAGCGGGGTATGACCACGGTGAGCCAACTCTTCCGCGAGGTCGAAAGTCAAGAACGGGAACTCGTTGGCAAAGACTCGGGTAAGATGAGACTGAGGGTCAAACCACAATAGGTGCTTCTGTCGTTGATTGTCAGTATAGTTTCTGTTATAATAGTTTTGCTACTTACCATCGCTTCTTCCTCGTTTCCGAGTCTAAATCTGTAAATTGCTAAACGAGCACGGAGATCCAACGGGAATGATCTGCCATAGAGGTCAGGGCTCCAAAGTCCTGATCTGAATTCTGAAACAGATGCTCGTCTCTCGTCGTCTACATCCCATTCACGGTCATCTGAAAACCAGGCACACCAATAGGACTCGGATTCTCGGCCCAAAACCCATCTGGCTAGCGCCTTCGCCTCCTGTATGGCTTCTTGATAGCGGCCTGTCGACGCGAACAGCTCCACGTAAATTCCGATATCAATCCACGGTGCTTCTGCTTGCTCTAGACCCGGTTTCGTCTTCTCATGTTCAAAAAATCGCTTGTAGGCAGCAATTGCGCTTGGGACGGCTGCATCTGCCTGCTTGTTGTCGAGGCAGGCTTCTGCGAGCTTTCTAACAATTTCAAGGTCGTATGGGCGATGCTTCAGTACAACCTTGTAGTCGGAGATAGCAGCAGCAAGATGACCTTGTTTGTGACACACCAAGCCCTTACCTAATCTGGCGTCTTGGTTTGTGGCGTCAACGCGTAGAGCGGCGGAGTAACAAAGCCTTGCAGTATTAAGGCTTCCGGCTTCGTCCTCCCCCGTATTCTCCACTGCGAATCTTGCGCATCGAAGCCAACCATTGACATCTTTTGGACGAAGATGAGCAGCATAGACCATTGCTGATAGTGACTTGCTCATATCGCCCTGTTCGCGAAATATGGATGCCAAGGTTGTCCATGCTTGGTGAGTTTCTGCATTGATTCTGATGACTTCAAAAACGAGGTCGCGTGCTAACGAATAGTCGCCGCCCAGGAAAGCCTGGTTCACTTTTGATAGTCGCGCTGTAATGTCACCTCTAGGTTTGGCTGCTTTTCGTGGTCCACGAGTTCCCTTCCCTCGTAATCCAGGGCGAGACGACGCGGATGGGACAACCTCATCGCGTTGCACGGCTATGAAGTCCCTAACTGTCTGGTCAAGTTTGGCAATATCATCTTCCAACTCCTCCAGATCAGAGTCTGCATCGGAAGCATTCTCAGATTGCCTGGTGCGGTCAGCAAAATTTTATTATTTTATTGTACTAGAGAGAAAGGGAGACAAACCTTTCCAGCACTTCCGGACTGCGGTCGCTCAACATCATGCATGAGTAATCTTGATTGTTGGTGAAAGGTAATGTTTGTCGTTGTCACCCACGACATTTACTGGACGAGATGTGGCGCAGCGAGCGTGGCTGCAGTAAATACTTTGTTGGAAGAGCCTGATTGGTTGCTATTGGTCGCTTAGGTCCCAAAGAGGGGCCCCTCGATTTTGGTCTAGCGGTTCAATATTGCTGTACCTAGGTACCTAGCCGCGTGATTGGGATCCCATCAGGTTGCGTGCCCAGCCACAAAAGCCAAATCGCAAGGCAGCATTAAGGCTACATATCACGAATCGGATTTGAATTGAATAAACAGTTTATTGTAAAGACACAAGACGTTATTATCAACTCATCATGTCGCGGTGACTCGTAATTCTTGCGCTCAAGTATTATTCTACGCCTCGCAGGCTGACGTCTTTCCTTCTGTTTAAGAAATACGAGGCTGTCAAGGTCTTGAAAGAAATACAACACCATTTGAAAGGAAACAGACCACTTCACACTCCGTTTTTGAAGGTCTTTGTGCATGCATGCCCGGTCACGGTGTTTCTAGCCCAGTTTTCCATCGGCCTTGGCTTCTATAAGAAAGTTAGCACATGCTTGGAGGCAACGAATCTTGTCTGAAACTCACCCTTGACCTGATCAAAGACCTTGAGCATCTTTCGGCGTGCGCCAAGAGCGTTTACGCCACGCGCTTCCAGAGCTTTGTCGTCCAACTCAATAAGATCCGTCCATTTCATATCCTTCAGGTTGTCGGTATATTTGTGAAGACGGAGGCTGCGTAACCAGCTAGGAATATCCTGCAGCAGGGTTGGATCGGTGGGATCCTCAGGGGGCTTTGAGCTGCCTCGACGACCGCGAGGAGACCGTCCACGGTTCATGTCAGAATGATCCGATAAATAACCTTCATGCCCCCCCATTCCCAAACTGCCCAGGTTAACAGATTGCATCCCGGCACTCAAGAGTGGCGAGGATCCGTCGTAAGCGCTAAGAAACCCGTTGTTTTGCGGCGAGGTGAATGGTGCCATGTGTGACAGTCCAGGTTGCATGGCAAGTCCTGGGGAGCTGGGACGAGAACGTTGACCACCCAAGCCAAGGTTTTGCTGCGCCTGAAGAGCCATTAGCTGCTCACGGCTTAGAACTTGCCCGTGCTCGTTAATCATGACTACATTAGCGTTGGGAAGATTGATCCCAGGCTGGGGACCGGCTGAGACAGGGTTCTGACCGTTTCCAGGTGTGCCATCGTTGGATCGGGTGCGCCGGTATTTCCTAACATCATCAAGCGCGAACCGGTTGTTTACTGTCGAAAGAGCGGCAAGTTTCATAGCTGTAGCATTGGCAACCATATCAGCTTGGTTGCCACCGGTGGCAGCTGCATTGAAAGTACTGGTCATTGGGGTGTTGACCATAGAGGCCCAGTTGCCACTACCGGCGTTGTAAGGCGAGAGCAAAGGCAGATCTGCAGAAGCCTTCTCTGGCGCAGTAAGGGTTGTCTGTTGGATTGTGCTATTGCTCGACAACTGGGGACGGGGTGATCGAAGTCCACCTGACGGTGCCGGCTGAACGAATTGACCCATTGGCGCCTGGCCAGATGGTGTTTTGGCAGAAGTGTCTGCGTTCCCACCACTGTTCCAAGGCGAGGCAGCGGGTCCCGAGTCACGATTGTCCTGTGGCGCACTGATGGATGGGGCAGCCATCGACGACCGATGGTCTAGAGCGATACTGTTGCGGTTTGACGAGGGTGGGTTTCCTGTCTGCTGGGTAAATTTAGCCTTCTCCGTTGCGATGGCTGCCGCGGCGTCGGGGAACATGGCGCTGATGGTTGAAGGATCGAGCCCGGAGTGTCGTTTGGTGGAGGGTGCGATAACCGAATTGCGTGCCATAGAGTTCCGAGCTGAGTCGACGTTCAGTTTGTTCATGGCGTCGCTAAGACGGTTGGACATGGGGTCTGCAGCTGTGTTAGATATACAGCAAACTTTTGTCGGCATCTACCATACCTTTGTCGAAACTGGCAGGGGAGAGCACCCCAGACAGCGGATGATTCTTTCCCATCTGCTGAAGTACCTGGATGAAGAAGCGAATTTGAACCTGGGTCGTCTGTTGCAGCAATGCATACAAGGCAGCAGTACGCTCAGCTTCACTCAGCACACGAAACCATTGCTCGATGGCACTGAGTTCATCCTTGAAATCCTGATCGAGGGTTGCAGCAGCCATTTCCTCCAATGTGGTTTCGTACTGGTCGATATCGGCAATCCATTGCTGAGCAATCTTATCCTGCGAGTCCGTCTCTGCGTTGCTCGGACCAAGATTCTGCTGAGCTTGGCCGTAAAAGTCGGAAGACGGTCGAATCCGGCTGGAAGGAGAGGGGCCAGAGAGTGATGCCATGTCGGCAGAGGCGCGAAGTGAATGCCCGGAACCAACAGCTCTGGAGGAAGGCGGTCGCAAGGTCGAGGTGCTGTTGGCCTCGGGAGTGCTATTCCTGTTTCCGATGACGTGGTTGCCCGACATATTGTGCATTATCGATGGTGAAGGTAAGGATACGATAGTTTGTAGAGGTAAAGTGGGCAAATTGTGACGATGACAAGCAAAACGATACAAGAATCGTCTTTCGACTCCTGCAGTGACCGGCTGACCTCAAAGGAGCTTAGACTTCAAGTAAGGCGGGAAATTTAGAACATTGTCTGCCAGACGACGAACAGCGCTACAAGGTTGTTAGAGAGCTCTTGGAAATAGATGGAATAGAAAGATAATCCTGTCCAGCTTGATCCGACACCCTTAGACAAGCAAGCGAGGGGCAAGGGGCAGGAAAGGGACAGCCATACCGAGTATATAAATAATACCTTATCTTGGACAAGGTAAGGAGATGGGCAAAGAAGGGACGAAGTCTGCTTCCAGGCAGGCCACAGTAATCCTGATTAAATCCCGCCGCTGTTTGAGGTAACGGACCGGTGTCCCTTATTGATGAACTCGTCGAAGGACAGAGAAAGAGTCGTGAGCAAAAGGTAGTCTACTGGATTCGTGTTCCTCTCTTCACGGCGAAGTCCTCAGCCCCTGGGCTTACCTAATTGGGTTCGCCCGCCCGCCAAGGGCCCACCAGGCCTATTGGTAGCGAAGAAAAAGGCCATCAATCCTTGTCTGTTCAAATTTACATACACCCGACATGTAGTTGCCTGAGGCGCTACCGAGTTTCAGGGTGGCAAAATTTACGTTGGGATAGGATAGGTAGGTACGAGTATTTTTTTGGATAATTCGGAAATGTCCCCAGAAAAGGATTAGTTGATTGGGTACTCGTCTTTACGAATTCAGTGGAGAGCAACAATGTACTACCCATCAAGCGCAGAAAGAAGAAAATGGCATCAAAAGTCGCATCTAGAGTTATACCCATGCGTGACACAAGGCAAGCACAGGATATATCGCGGGCTTGTCATTAGGCAAGGCAGCAATAGGCGGGAGTGGCCGCAACGTTATTGGGCTCAGATCCAAGCTGTCACTTTACGCGACCAGGACCAAGAGGAGAGATACAGGCAGTACTTCACCAGCAAATGCACTTGTGGGATCGGGACTGAGACTTGAGGTTTGGAGTTCAGGCAGAAGTTTCGGTGTTCTACCTCATGTTACACATGCTTTCCTCGGGGGTTGTCACAGCATCATTCGCCGGGACGTGTCGGCATCCACCACCTTTTTTCCGTCGGGTTAACCGCATGATATTTCCATCGTTCATTTGCGTAGGTTCTATCGTGTCGGTGCCGTAACCGAGCAATACGAATACTCCAAATTGACGCCTCGATATTCCTCTGCCGGGTGTTTAGACAGTCTCGCGCTTGCCCTCCTTAGCCTCCTTCTGTTAAGGTTGTTAGCCACCTGCAGATGTCCGACATTCGTTTGTAGTCGAAGGTGTGAGCGTACCAGAGCCTTCATGTTGCCGTGAAGAGCATGTCGGTGGTTTCGTCGGAACTTGGGGTCGGTACCCTTGAGAGAGGGGTAACGGGAAGTCTTGGGCTTCTTGATTCTGTACGCAAGTTAATGATTGCCAGCTACTGGTATATTTGGAGATAAATACCCGTTCCGGTGCGCCTTGCGCGACTGGTTGTGCTGGGAGCTGTTCTTTGACTCTGCGACGGTGTCAGTGACCTGTAGGCAGTCTCTTGAGGATTCTATTAGGATCGCACGTACTCGCCATTGCTGCTGATTGATTCCCTGTGTCGACGGAAACGGAGACGGATCAAGAAGTTGGAGGAGAAAGCTAGATTTGTGTGTGCGATCTACTCGAAGCCCTAGAGAGAAGTTGTGGGTCTCTTCTGCTTACCTAATTCTGGTGGAGGGCAGCTTGCACGTGCTAGACAGGCAGGTAGGTGACAAAATAACATATCTCCCTGTAGTAGTAGCCTGCTCACTAGGTTGCTATTAAAGCACTCGATATTATAATTTAGACCTCCACTTGAGGATCTATGCTGCCCGTAGCCTACTAAGGTAAACGTCCAGTTGCTAACCTTTTATTTTGTCATCTGCGTATCTGAAAAACCCCGAGTCACGGCATTCATCGTTGTCTTATCAACAGGACACAAACATACATGTATACCTACATAGGTAGGTAGGTACCTAGGTAGAGGTAGTCTACCAGAGGTAGGTACCTGGTACAGAACTGCAAGTATCATGAAAGGAACGTATTTGGGTAGATGCCTACCTAGGTACCTAAGTACATTGGTCATTCCAGTAGGCGAATCGAAGACATTTAGGCGCAGCATCAATGCAGCGGGAAGTCATTTACGCTAATTATCAATTACACACAAAACCACTTATTCCTATTTCCCATTCCCACTTTTGGCAAGTCCCTTCCTTGGACGATCAACACAACTGATGTTGATCAGAACTAACCTTCAGATCCTGTCCTAATCTACACAGTTGTCATCGGTTTGGCCGCAACGCTGTGTGCAGCTGCAGCTGCAGCGGCGGCAGTCTTCTCGGCGGCCCGGTTGCTGTTGCGAAGACGGATGGACTTGATGTATCGGACGAGAAGGACGAACATCAGCTCAACCCTACAATTAATCAAAACGTGTCAGCGGTGGCGATTCGTTGCACAAGACCCATGCCTTACCTCTCCTTTGCTGTCATCAGAATTCCTTGGACGAGAAGTCCCTTGAGGATTTGCGGTCCAATGCCCTTAAACAACCCCAGCATACCCTCATGCTCGATGATGAACTTCATAACCTCGACGAAACTGGTAAAGGGTTTGCCGTTACGGGCCGGTGGTGGTTTGGATTGAAGGCCGACCTTGGCCACGATCAAAGGTTGAGTAGCAATAGTCGCAAGTGCTTTCGACATAGCACCCAGCACTGCCAACATAGTTAGATTAGATTCTAGATCTGATGACGGCTCAGACTTCAGACTTACGGAATGCCTCGCTTGGTCTCAAGCTAGCTTTTCCCGGGAATAGCACCTCCTTTAGCCGTTCATACGCGCCATAAGTAATAGCAGGGTTAACGACAAGGACCAGACTGGCCTTGAGTCCACGCCAAAGTCCTGACACACCATCTGGGCCATCAACAACCTCACGGGCTGTGGCTATGAGACCCTTGCGATCAGACTTGTTGGCTGTTTGCTGACGCGTGGTAACCACTGCAATAGGGATTGTAAAGACTTGGGCAATGGCTCCTGCAACAGCACCTAGAGCCAGCTCCACGATTGTCGAAGGGCTCGCGTCCGTCTTGCGTGACTTGAAGTACAAAGTTCTGACTATGGTATACCAGTAGAAATAGGCAAAGTTGGTTGACGCGACCCCAATCAAAGAACCGTTCATGCCAGCGTATAGACCTTTGATTCCGTCATCAGAAACTATCCGCGAGATGGCATCCCAAGTTGAGGTGTAGTGTGGTTCGTCGGTCGTGGAAGGGCCTTTGGTGGGATCTGGTTTGACTTGGACTTGAAGGCGAGTCTTAACACTGCATCAGTTATCTTTAGCATTTGTCAACCAGGTAGATAGGTAGATAGATGGCAACTTACATGTCCAGGGGGTAAACCAGCGCGTTGGCCAGGACAGCGCCTGTAGCGCCAGCCACGGCGCGACCCCAGGGGGAGATTTCAGGTTTAGATTGTGCAGCCATAATGTGACAAATGTCGGCCGAATTGTTGTGAAGTCGAGTAAAGATACAGCTTTCTAGTCTCTGATGACTGTCGCGAGGTCAGAGATGACTGACCTTTACCACGCAAGGCCCGGGCAGCGCAGGGCATCGTATCGTTATCAAAAGATTAAACGGCCCGCGACCGATTCGGGGCCGAGGTTCGAGTCCACCGGTCTCGGCAGATTCCATCCCCGCCTGTGATTTCATTTTTTGTCCCGGGGGAGGATACGGCACCTACCTCGGTTAGGTACTAACCTTGGGCCCTGTTGCACTACGTAATTTCCGCCTGGAATAGGTACCTACCTAAAGTACAGAGACCTACCTACCAAACTGCTTAGGTACTTTTAAGAATTTAAAAGTTAAAACATAATATAATAGAAAAGAAAGGGAAAATTACAATTTTTTTCTATTAAGTTTAATTTATTATAGCTAACAATATGTATTTTCGTTTATATATTCTTAAATTAATACATTTAAATTGAAGAAATAGGTAGTAAATTTATACTAGAGATCGTATAAGTGGAGATGACCCCCCACCGAGGGGTCAATCAATCGCCTAGATATTCAACGTCACCGAGAACCTATCGATATAACCTCACAAGAATTACCTACCTTTGATCTAGAGGCCATGTTACAGTGAACGGCGATGGAGAAGAGAGCTCAGGTTAGTCAATTCGCTCGTACTTTATCTGTCTTCTGGCCTGACACGGATCCCATTGACCATCTCCATCCCAGGCCACTGAGTCTCTTATCCCAGCATCGAGCGGCCAGGCGGCCCTCGACCATACCGTCCAGGCCGCCGAGCTGTATATGCGAGCTGCTGGGGAGGCCCCTACCAAGAAAGACGCTGCCCGCTTGCGGCTGAAATGTCAACAGCTCATTGCGCAGGCGGAAAAGCTCAAAGCTCATCTCACGCAGACGCCCGGTGTCTTGCTGCAAACGTCACGTCTTCATGGAAATCTGTTTCCTCCATGGTCAAATGAGCCCTCTGATGAGGACTTTGAACTTCTCCCTGGCCATGATCCTTTCACGTAAGACCTAGGCCAACGTTACTGTCGGATCCATCGTTGACCTTGCCCCAGTGACAATGCTACCTTTACATTGTCTCCTAGACAGGCTGCTACCTTTGGTGGATGGAGGCGTCCACGGGACTTGCACCATGACATCGAACCAGACAACGATGCTTTGATGGACTCGAGCCACGGGTGTGATCTTGTTCAAGATGTGACAACCGATTGTTCTGTGGTGGCCAGTCTATGCGCTGCCATGCGTATCTTGACCGGTCGAAAGTCGGTAAAGCCATCGGTATTCAGAGCTGATCTTGTTTATTATATTGACACACATACACAGGTTCTTTCGTCCATCCTGTATCCCTTCGATAAATCACGGGGCATACCTAGAGTTTCTGCTTCAGGCAAATACGTGTTAAAACTATATTTCAACGGCTGCTTCCGCCGTGTTATCATCGATGAGCGGCTTCCTTCTTCTCTTACAAACCGCACACTCTATGTTGTTGATCGGTTGAACCCTCAACTACTCTGGCCGGCTCTTTTGGAGAAGGCCTATCTTAAAGTAAGGGGCGGTTACGACTTCCCCGGGAGCAACTCTGGTACAGACTTATGGGTGCTTACCGGTTGGATTCCCGAACAGATTTTCCTTCAAAGGTGAGCACGCTTGTTCCGCTGTTCATGAATTGTCACCTTTGACCTCCTCCTATATCATCGTTCATTACTTTGATCCTGCGACGTAGACTCACCTTTCAATTGCTTGTATAGGGAAGACCTAGAGATCGACAGACTGTGGACACGGATAAAGAATGCACATGATTCCGAGAATGTTGTCGTCACATTAGGCACGGGAAGAATCTCGGCTGAAGAAGAGGATCTTCTTGGATTGGTCGGAGAACATGACTATGCCATCATGGACCTGGAGGTTGTCGCTGCAAATCGGAGGCTCTTGGTCAAGAATCCTTGGTGTGATGGGCCGGTATGGAAAGGGAGTATTTCACAACCACAAAAATCTGACTTGACGACAAAGTCCCCCGAGGCATCCGCATCTTCTACTACCGGTTCGTTTTGGATGACCCTAGAAGATGTCCACCAACACTTTGAGTCCATGTACCTCAACTGGAACCCATCGCTCTTCTCACATCGACAGGACCACCACTTCACTTGGCATATACCACCCCCAGAGTTGTCTTCTTCCCTATTACGCAACCCACAATACTCACTGCAATCACCCACCGGCGGGCTGGTTTGGATTCTTGTCAGCAGGCACTTTGTGGATGCCGAGCTCGAAATTTCTCGCAACAGAACCGACACAATGGCAGCCGCCTCTGGTCAGCTTGGCTACATGAGTATCCTTGTATTTGATAATCAGGGCCACAGGGTGCAAGTTTCTGATGGTGACATTTACCGCGGGCCTTACGTCGACTCGCCACAGACCCTTGCACGTTTTCACACAAGTCCGAAGAAGCGATATACCGTCGTGATTGACCAGCATGAGTTCCCTCTTCCAGATTACACCCTCACTCTTTCGTTTTTGTCGCAAGATCAACTTGCAGTCAAGGAGGCTGATGATGCAATGGCGCTCATAAAAGAAGTGACTGGATCGTGGGCCAGAAGGTCCGCAGGGGGAAGCGCGGCTTGTACCACATATGCCGCTAATCCGCAGTACAGATTATCGCTTGCACTTGCAGGCCCTCTCTCTATACTGCTTTCGACCAACATGCAGGATTTTCACGTGCATATTGATCTTGTCTGGTCTCAAGGGAGGCGGGTTCAGGCACTCAAGGTTCGCGATCTAGCAGGTTCATCTGGAGAATATCGCAGAGGTTGTGCAGTAGCAAACATTCCCCATGTTGACGCCGGGGTATATACTCTCGTTTGCTCGACTTTTGAAGCAGGTCAGCTTGCCGACTTTGTCCTCCGCGTTTCATCCATGACAGACGTGACTATCGAGCCAGTTCCTGCCGAGGCCGCGGGGAGACTACGCAAGACACTCGCCCCTTTCAAGCTTTCGGACGGGGAAGAGGTACGGCGGGCGCAGCTTTCAGCTTCCTGGTTAACTCGAATCAGCGTTACGGCAAGAAGTGTCTGCAGTCCCGACTCGAATCCTAGCAACCGGCCCTCGTCAACTCTAATGGTTCGAGTTTCAGTAGCACATGGATGGGATCCAGAGCGAACTACAATCGCAACATCGGGTGACGGCGAATATGAAGAGCTCAAAGCCGTCGTGCGAACCCCTGAATTAGACATGGAGCCAGCAAGAATACAACGAGAGGGAATGTGGTTGGTGATTGAGAGCATGGGCATATCCCAGCCAGAGGAGTGCATCGAAATAGATATTCACAGCGACGGACCTGTCAACGTCGGGCCTTGGTCACTCCTTTAGACAGTATCTCCAACTCCGCAAGGGCTTAAGAACACACAATCTCATCATCAACAGACGCTTATCGAAACGCTAAAGATGCAAACCGATGATAGGCATCACAGTATCATAGTGCTGTACATCAAGAATCGAACATAACAAACGCTATTTCGCTAGCCAACGCCGTTCCAGCATGAATGGTACATTGCCAAAAGGAAAGGGGGGGAAGTCATAATGAATAAAATCGACCCAACCGGGTATCCAAAATCCTGAACGCCTAATCTGTCACAGTCCAAACTCAGCCGCTAGATCAACATCGTTGGCAACAAATGGGAAACCTGTCCAACCCATGACTCCATAAACACGCATGCACGTAATCCCAATAAAGACTGCGCCTCATAGCGTTGTCATAAGTCATTCCTCCTCCATCTTCGATATCGAAGGCCGAAAAAAAAAAAAGAAAGAAAAAAAAAGAGCAAACGTTGCTTGGGGTTGGAAATAATCACGAAGGTGGACCGCGTCTTCTCCGCCCACGGTTAGGTCCATCAGGCCGCTGAGCGAGTACATCTCGTAGTTGTGGGTCGTCTTTGTCTTTGTCTACGTGATGAACACGGACATGTCTATAAGTTGTCAAAGTCAATATCCGAGTTCACAGCTACAAATTCAACAAGATGACACTCAAGCTTGTGAAGTAACGTACCTCTGTAAATTGTCCGGGCGTGGATACTTATGTTCCCGATCAGGGCAAAAGGGGCACACATAGCCCGGAGAGTCATGCACCAAACCGTGCCTTATCATTTCATTCTTGCGTTTGAATCCCTTTCCTCCTTCGCTCCTTGGACACCCCTTTACCGGACAGTAATGCGGCCGGGCTGACGAATGCACATTCATATGAGAGTTAAGGAGATACTGGGTTTGAAAGGGTGCAGCGTTGCATCCCTGCACTGTGCATGTGTAGGAGCCGGAGATAGGTTGCGGGTGTGTAATGCCGTCAATACTCATGCGATCAGTGATAGAGGTAGAGTTGATAGAGGTAGAAGTGGCGGGTGTGGAAGCGGAATGATCGGTGTTTGGAGTCTCACCAGCATTGCTGCTACTGTATTCCGTTGGAGCACGAGGGTGGGTGCTACTTGTCGTATAGTAATGAATACCGGCACTAGGAGCAGAGTGCGGGGAAAGTGTCCTGTAACCTTCGGGTGGTGAACGAGGCGAAGACGGAAGGGTGCTTACACTGAAGCGATGCCCGATATTTCCTGCAGGTGAGGTAGGGAATGTTGTGGACGGCCCCGAAGGGACACGTCCAAGATCCTGTTCGGGCAAATGCTCAGTTGCCAAATCCCTAAGTTCTCCAAGAGTAGAACGTAGAGATGGAAGAGACTGTGATGGCAGGGTCTCTTTGTGTTCGCCAACTGGCGCACGAACCCCGTTGTGAAGCGGTGGTAAGGGTCCACTGGGCGAAGAAATTAATGGTGACGTGACTCTGTTGCCAGAAGTATATCGTGCTGGATTTAAGCTGGTGGGTGGAGGCTCGTCATGAATGGACAGCTGACCAGTCGGTATCGATATATCGGGGATTGTCTTAGGCACTGTAGCTGCAAGCGACACTGGCGTTGTAGCTAATGAGGCAGCCTGCAATGCGTCTGCCGCGAGATGCCGAAGCGACGGCCCACTGATGATATCCCCATTCACTCGTCTATCTGGTGCATCTTCATCTGGAGATTCTTCATCGCATGGAAGACTTTCGCGGCCGGCTGCGCGAGCGATTTCAGGGTCGCGTCCGTTGTCGAGATATGCGACTAGGACAGCATCCCCAGAAGTTGGACGGACCTTGTGGCGATTAGACTTGTCGCGACCGCCGATACAGGAAGGACTAAGACTGACTTGAGTTGCAGGTATATCTGGGGGGGGACTTGGAGACGGCTCGAGCTTAGGACGGAGCGGGGTCATGAGGGGGCTCCCCCGGGGAACCACGTCATCCGGATCGTATGTATCGACAATGAAGCCGAGGTGAGGCTGTGGTGGTTGGTGCTGCTGTTGCTGCGTAGCTGTGGTCATCGTTGTCGCGTTGACGGTGGTTGCTCAACTCGCCATGGCCCCTCGCGGGGTTGGGACGTCGGGGACTCTTTATCGTTGGCTGTATCACGCGCCGGTGCGGATACTTGCAGTAAGACTTATAAGAACGACCTGCGCTAATAAAGAGAAGTTTGGAGAGGCGAGAAAGGTGAAGGGTGAAGGAAGGTATGGTATCGGTCGAGTGAGAGTGTGCACAAAGGATTGAATGCACACGCAGCTCCTTGTCGACAATTTGCTCGTGATAACCAGTATACTAGTGCCCTCTTCTCGACATGGAACGACGAACGGCCGTCTGACGCGGCTCCAGAAACGATCAAACTCTGCACACCGTAGTCGTTCGGGCAAAGGAACGTCCACTTGAATGTAAGTCGTGAGAAAGGCTGTCAGCGCAGCAGGTCAGGTGTAATTTGCGCTATATGCGGTGGATTTGAGCCCTCAGCTTGTGTAAAAAGAGCGTGCCTAGGTCGATATGGCCCGTGGCAACACACCGTTGTTTAAAGGAATTTTGAATTTGTTGATTTGATGACCGTTGAAGTGAGGTGAGTGTAGTGCATGCGCGATATCAACAAGAAGCGGAGGTGGTGGTTCGGACGTCGGTTGTGCCAAAGTGTGTGGCCAGACGTTCGTTATTGGAGCACCGGTAAAGTACCAAGGTACCTAGGTAGGTACCTCTTGATTTGCAAGGTTACCTTACTGGAAGGTCAGGTTTGAAGTGTTGATATGTACAGAGCCTAGGTAGGTAGGTAGGTAGGCAGGCAGAGAACCGAATGGTTTTTGGGAAGTGGGAAGAGTGCGGATGGGATGCGGAGCATGGAGTGAAATGGAAAAAGTCTGGGGGATGGATGGAATTGCTACCTACCTAGGTACGGATGAAAGAGTAGGTAGGTAGATTAGTCCAAGCTGGAGCCCTATCTTCCTACTGGGCAAGCAGGCAAGGTAGTAGAGTATGGATGGATGGATGGACTGCCGTGCATTTCTGCTTCCTTCCCAATATCGATGCCTCCACTTCTTGACACCAGGTTACAGGGTACAGAGCACTGTATCCGTATTAAGCTCCATGTTAGATGGAAGAGGTACTGTAGCATCCAGTACAGTGCCAACGACTAGACTATGGAGACTACGCCGAGTTTGATGGGATAAGGATAAGGGCAAGGGACTGGAGGGGCTGGGGGTCCTAGGACATGCCCACCAACTTGGGCATGGACCGTGAGCCATGGGGAAAGGTGGAAAGGAAAAGATGGGGATGGGGTAAAAAGGTGGTAAATATTCGGCCCTTGAGATATCTGTAACATGTGGTAGGCCGGTTGAAGACAGGGGGCCGGGGGGTCAGATGGGGCTCTGCTAGGTACAGTACAGTACTACCTACCCACCTATCTACAGTACTGCACTACCTAAAGGTAGGCCGTCCAGACTCCTCCATAGCAGATAAAAGTTAACGGATCTGTGCCTGCTTTACTGGGTAGTAGGTAAGTATCTTAGTAGGTACCTACCTACCTTAGGTAGTATAGGTACTTAGGGATTGAATGGAGTTATTCAGTACTAGGTAATTTAATATCCAGACAGAAACCAGTATAAGCATGGATGGAACCTAATGCCACTGATCTTGTACGCCAGTGTATCGTGCGTCTTTAGCGACATCTTTCTTTACTATACGCTTGACCGATATGGATAAAAGTTGGGTTGTGTGACTTGACTGAACTGAACTGAACTGAACTGAACTGAACTGAACTGAACTGAATGACTGACCCTTGTTGTAACGGATTGCAATTGTGGATTAGATCCAATGCCGCTCGTACCACGGAATGAGCCTCAATTGGTACAGTACCTAGTATAATGACTACTAACGTAAACCTAGTACCTACTTACCTTAGTATCTTAGTAATTGGAGCCTCATCCACAAACGGAAACTTACCTACGGTACTCTGTACCTATCTACCTATTGTCTAGGGACCCGACTGGATGCTCCTACCGAGGCCTCCCTTTCCCCTCTCCAAATCCCCACTGGGGTCGCCTGTCTAAGCTTCCACATACGCTACCATGTCGACATGTGTGTGATGCAGGCGATTTGTTCTGCGCATTGCTACCTTGTATTGTAGATAAGTACGGTCTTTTATGACGGAAGAATTACGCTCTCTCTCTTTCTCTCTGGTTACAGAACAGTACAAAACTCGCTGTTGATGCATTTAGGCGGTCATGATCTCACCGAGCCAAAAAAGAGCCGCCTCGTCTGACAACCACCGACAAATATCTCGCGCGTCCCGCTAAAAGACGTACAAGACAATTTGATTGGTGAACCCCAGAAGATTGCCCCAGCCGCAGGACGAGGGGAAGTGGATAAGTTCAACGAGCCCCTTGTGGGGTATTCCCTCACTGTGCATCGTGTACTGTTCATTTAAAAGACCATTGTACTTCATCATTGGACACTCCACAAACTGTCCACAAAAAGCGGCTCTGTCTCCTTCTCGGACATGGATCCTGGGGTGACCCGACCGCTTTCTGCGTTGCCGGCCGCGGTACAGATACAGGTACAGGTACAGTACAATGCATGCATCCAATATTGGATGTTAGTACCTTAGTAGCTGGCTCTGGCTGCCTATAGTACCTACACATTCAGGGACTTTGATTCCATGAGAAAACAAGGTAGAAATGTAGCCCATAACTCACGTATCAACACAGAAGTGAGAGCGAGCCCGACGGTATGGTCAATGTTAATTTATTACAAGGCCGCTATACCTACCTAGTACAACTGTCAGCATAGGTACCTACTAGGTACCAAGGTAGGTAGCTCTTGTTCTAGAATCCTCACGGAATCCACAACGCATAGGTAGTTAGTAAATGACGCAGAAAATCGATCTGGGCTGTCACAGTTACATCCCCTCCAGTCAGTCTGGGCGGAACTGTCAGTCGACGTCTGGCATGGCTAAATAATCACCTGCCTTGTTCGCCAAGCCCGTTCATGTAAACTATTCCATTCCTGTTCTGGGCAACCTACTCTGCTGTAGACTAGGATAGACTACAGCACAGTTCCTAGACGTCGACTGACTCGGTATCGGTCCAGGATTAGTAGTTGGCCGACAACCATGATACTGTACAGCCATGCTTTGCAGAGATGGAGATGGAGAGAATGAGAGACATGGCCAAACGCAACCTCAGTGATCTGATGCACGTACTGCTTTACTTTATCAAACGGCACTAAGTAACAACAAGATACCCTCAACCTCATCTCGCCAATCCACTGCCCCACTGTGGTTGACTACTTAGGAAACTTAATGACATTGGATCCAATTGTGCATTTGATCACTCAGGAACCCCCAGATCCCAAAGCTTTCCTGCCAAATCTGTACCTCGCGATGACTTCGTACATATTCAAAATGCTTACACCGGTGAGCTGAGCCAAGCCTCGGCCCACAGCAGACAGCAGCTTGCTCAATGATTCTCCACCGCTATGCGGCAAATCTCATTCGTGTCCATCCTATGCCGTTGGCCGAACTCATAGTCAACCCCACACTAATGACACAAAACTCTGCCCGGTATCGCCAATTGACCGACTTGTATTGCCTCCAAGCCAAAGTGCTCGCCTACCTAGACCTCTAGCAGTACTACCGCATTTGACCGGTACGGTACACGAGTTCGTCTTGTGTTTGCTTGTAATAGATCTCGTCTACAAACCATTCGACTACACGGAACACCGCCAGTCATGGCTACAACAACCTTGTCTCTGCCATCAACCATGAAGGCCGTCGTGTTTGACGGCCTGTACAAGGTCTCGGTTCAGGATCGACCCGTGCCTCAAAGTAAGTTACTGGGGCTTCCCGGCCCAAGCTCCACCATGCTTTCAATGTCCGATGTAAGCATCACAACTAATCTTTCAAGTCCGTGATGACAGGGACATTATTATCAAAGTGCATGCCGCAGGCTTGTGCGGATCGTATGGAGCGCGCTCTCGTCAACAATATGTTGCATTGGCTGATTAATAACCATAGCGAGCTTCACATCTATCGCGGCCACCAACCATCGGGCGCGGGTTTCATCATGGGCCACGAGTTCACTGGAACAGTTGTGCAGGTTGGCTCAGCTGTGAAAACCCTCAACGTCGGTGACAAGGTCGTTGCCCCGTTCACAGCTTCATGGTACGGCCCTGTTTCTGCTCCCTGACTCACATCATACTCATCGACTACTGCAGCGGCGATTGCTTTTTTTGTGACAATGGCTGCTCCGCCCGCTGTGTTGAGAGCCAACTATTTGGCTGTGAAACCCTTGATGGAGGACAAGCTGAGTACGTCCGAATCCCTATGGCTGATGGGACCGCTGTCAAGGCTCCCGAAACAATATCGGACGAGGCCCTCCTACTCATGGCGGATATATTTCCCACGGGATTCTACGGTGTCAAGAGCGCCAAAGAACTTGTCCCTTCGCAAAACATCCAGGAAGCTACGTTGGTCGTTATAGGCTGCGGTCCTGTTGGACTCTGCGCTATCTTGGCAGCCACTCACTACAGGCCTCGCCACCTCTTCGCCATCGACAGTGTTGACAGCCGCCTGGAGCAGGCTCGCAAGCTCGGCGCAGAGCCTCTCAACTTCGAGACTGACAGAGCAGGACTCGAGGCCAGAATAAAAGAGGTGACAGAAGGACGAGGCGCTGACATGGTAGTCGAAGTTGTCGGGCAAGCACCCGCTTTGAGAACGGCGTTTGACATTGTGCGGCCATTCGGTGCCATAAGCAGCATCGGTGTCCATAACAAGGAGGTCAGAAACCAGCTTAAGACTCGAGAAGGAAAAGGCTAACAATCGTCGATGTAGATTCCATGGACTGGCGACGACGCATATACGTAAGGAACCCCCCGAGCTAGAACGCAGACATAACCCAATAAAACCGACTGGCTGAACTGGTTGCAGGAAGAACATTCGAGTGCAGATGGGTCGCTGCCCAGTACGCAGCGTTTTCAACGAAGCTCTTAATTTGCTGGAGCAGAAGCAAGATCAAATTGGGTGTGTTCTCAAGTTGTCTTTGAACAAATTTCGGCAGCTGACTGTCTTGATAGCTTCTTATTTGACCACAAGTTACCGCTTGCACAAGCTCCTGAAGGGTATGCGCTCTTCGAGCAGCGCAAAACACAAAAGGTGATTTTCATGCTATAAGAGGAGCGAGCCGAGACGTGCACTGTAGCCGATCAATTCTGGCGAGGCTTTACCATACCCTCGTGCATCAGGTAATAGACCACAGTAGAGTCGTTATGCACCGTTGCCAAAACGAGCCTCTTCTCTCGTGGGCCTTTTTGCTCGATAGAATCGAAGATATTCGAAAACCCTTTGATAGTCCATTTTTCCTCGGGATGTACTGCCAGCACCCATTCGAGCTCGGGGGTTTGATCCAGAGGTTCTCCAGAAGTCTTTTCGCGCTCCAGGGCAGCAATTTGATCGTCTGGGTGAATGTAGAGCCGGCGCGGTGGCAAGCCTCTGATCAAAGACCGACGAGCTGTCGTTTCACAAACATTGAGGGAAGCCCAATCATGCTGGTATTGTAGGTTGTATAGGACTGTCGAAGTCACGTCAGCTACCGGGCCACTTTCGAAGTCCATTTTGATTAGCGACGTTGATACGTCCGCGTCATGGGTGCCAATGGAGGTGGGCGACTGAAGATGGCAGGTAATCAGTCGAGTGCGGTTCAGGGTTTAGTCCTGCTGTACAGAGTACACGTGTGTGAGGCTGAAGTATGTGTGGCTTGGCGTGGACTGTGAACGATCAGTCTGTCATCGACTAAAGGAGTTAAAGCGAGTTTGTGCTGTAGCAGTCGAATTACGTACTGCTTATAGCTGTAGATGTTGCGGGGGCGAGGATTGAGAGAAAGAGGGTGGTTTGCAAATTCTAGACCTCGTGTTGAAGTAAAGATTGGCTTTTTTATTATTATTATTATGGGCCAATGTTGGAGGTGGATTAAACCGGCATCTGTGTAGTGGAGCGTCTGTCTTTCGGGCTACTACTAACCTACCAAGGTTGGTACAGTATGGAGGTACCCACCAAGAGATGGAAGTCTAATGAACCGCCGGGCTGTATGTAGAGGACGAATCGAACGAATGGGATCCATGCTGCTCTTATCGTGGACAAAAGACGAGACTTTTGACTTTGGTTTTCCTGCCGACATGTGCCGGACAATACTGATGATTACCTACAGTGCCTTAGTACCTACCTACCTAGGTACCTTCCTAGTGTTGTAGTGAAAACAGTTGGTTGGTACCTGCTACTGTATCGTACTCACTCATGCCCGCGCTCCTAGTGGAGGTTTTAAGACTGCGGCAGGGTCTAACCTAGAGGTACCTACCTACCTTAACGTTAGGTAGATAAATGGCCCAGTCCCACCTGTCGATTGCTCGGCGCGCTCATCGAATGTGGATCATAACCGCATCTGTTTCCTCTACAATAATCAACATCATATAATACGACTATTCATCCATGCATTGAATTCAGCATTTCAACAGCTTACCCCAATATCATTACTCGTCATTGAATATCAGCAGCCGCCCAATCCGAGACTGCCAAGGCAGCATCGCCACAATGACAACCTCTGGGCAACCTTCCCTTAATGGAACTGATACCGAACCGTTTCCCAGTCTCAACAATACATCACCTACCAATGTCGACACCGACCCGTCAAATATCGACAATCGTCCAGCGGCATCTTCATCTCTGAGCGGTCGTCTTCGTAGGGTTTCTCAAAGTTTCGAAGTTTCCGGCCCTCCGGAGGGTTTTATGGCTGCTACAGGAACCATCGCATCATCAATCTTCTCGCGACAAACGGTGGCCCGCAGACCCTCAGAGCCCTCGATACCGATGCAAACAGGCCAGTCCTTCGGGACTACTTCCAGGCAGAACACAATCCCCGCCGTCAACGAAGAGGCGCCCGAGGAAAAAGCCAGTACAAGTGTAGCATCTCCCAGACGAAACTTCACTGGGGAGCCAGCTGCTGCGGCCCCTTTTGACAATGGGTATCACTTCCCGCCCAAACATTCTCCAGGCCAGTCTACAAAGCTCGGGTTGATCGCGTTCTGGAACTATGTCAGAACCCCTACAGGTTTTCTTGTTACCGTTTATGGCCTCAACGTTGTGGCCTGGGGCGGCATGCTTTTCTTACTGCTCTGGCAAGTATTCTATGCCGTATTACTGTTTTGGCAAGCGACAACTTGGCTAACACACTCATTAGCAATGCTTCACCAGCAATGTGCGTTCCCACATGCAACGACATCAATTCACCCAGACGCAAATGGATAGAGTGGGATTCTCAAATTCTGAATGCTCTCTTTTGTGTCACTGGGTTTGGACTTGCCCCTTGGCGCTTTCGCGACTTGTATTTCCTTCTCCAATATCGAGTCCAGAAGAAGGAAGTTGCACTCCGGCGCTTGGCAGGCATTCATCGAGGATGGTTTCGTCTTCCAGGATCTGATCAGCTTAACCCTCAGGTAGGGCCCCATAATATCTCCGCATCGTCTGATCTCAGCTCGTCACTTGCCTGTCCGTTTCCCCCAGACAAGATTCCCGATGCTCCCCTGACAGGAGTCCGGGCCCCGCCTACTCCCATCACAAGAATGGATGCTGTCATATGGTTAATGGTATGGAACACTTTCCTGCAATGCGTTCTGTCAGGCTTTATGTGGGGTTTGAACCGTTACGATCGTCCCAGTTGGTCCACGGGTCTCTTTGTCGCGCTCGCTTGTATTGTCGCCGCTTTAGGGGGTATTGTGATGTTCATAGAGGGGAAGAAGGTAAAGGGCATTGAAGGCGTACCTATCAGTGAAGAAGACCAAAAGCTGTTACAGGAGGATCGAGAACGCGGTGTATGGCACTACAACAACATTAAGGACAAAGACTTGGCTGCCGAAGAGGCCAAGAAGAAGAAGGACAAGAAATAAGGGAGCAGTTTTCACATGATTTTGAGTACAAGGAAGAAGAGATAATTTGCGGTGCCTACTTAGACAGTTTTGCTTTTTGTATTTGTGTATGTCTTTTCCATATATTTATTGACACATGCAATCAGGTGTTACGTTTGTTTTGAATATGAAGCAACTCCACCCAACCTTGAAAGACATGGCACAAACTTTCTACTGTGTGATGAACTGGATTAGCACTCTGTACGTAATGGTTCATCTGCTCTACTGGTTGAGATGGTTAGAAAGCCGTAAAGTAATCGACATATTCATTTAAACTTGTAGCACACGTTGGCGAAACTAATATTGTCTACCTACCCGGTATGGTGTATTAGGTACTGTTCATATTTCTCTTCCTAGAAGACTCCACTAATCCCAGCCTCCCCGGGCGGTTTGACCAACCTAAGTAGGTACCTAGTGGAGGGGGTGCCTCACCGAGAGAGGGGCCCCCGCCGCCTAACTCACCTTACATACCTACCAGCTACAGTACCTAACTCACCTCCACTGACTTTGGCCCCATGACGTTCCATGTCATGTCTACCGTCCTCCTTAGGTAACCCGCTTCTCCACTGTCGTCCATCTTCACTTTCTCAACTGTTGAAACGATATCTGCGAGACACAAGTCAAATCAACGAGGTACTCTGATAGCTACCATTTGTTTCTTGAATCCCGATATTGACCAGGCCAAACCCGCCCCCGCTTCGCCTTACGGCCCCGCGTCATGGGGCTAGCTTACAATACCTACCTTAGTAGCAGCAAGATCTACGGCTGCAAGACATGTAAAGCACACCTGGCTAATCATGAAGATATCATAAGTCGGGTGCGTGTCCCTGCTCTTTGCATGAATATTATCCTCTCCAAGTCTCCATGACCACTAACGTCGGCGTCAGAACTTCCGCGGACAGCATGGGAAGGCCTACCTCTTCCACAGCGTCGTCAATATCGAGACGGGTCCTCCTAACGAGCGTAACATGACGACTGGACGGCACGTTGTCCGCGATATCACATGTCGCCAGTGCAAGGAAACTGTTGGATGGAAATACGATAAGGCCTACGAGTCATCCGAAAAGTACAAAGAGGGCAAGTTCATTCTTGAAGCCGAGTTGCTTTGCAATGTCACTTGATGGGAAACGTCGGTTGGCGGCATCATGGCCAAGATCAGCACAATTTGATCTTGGCGTTTGTCTTTCTCATTCTGGGCTTCTTTTTTATTCAAGACATAAGTGAAGGCGTTGGATGTATTTTCAGGTTAGCACTGGTGTTCAGTTTTGCAACCACAACTCATATGAGTGATGTGCAGAGGTCTCAATACAATAAACTTAAACAAATGCGGTACTAGAATCCTGACGCCATTTATAAACAAACAGAAACATCTAAATTCAAATCCAAATCCAAATCCAAAATGAGATTACCCATTGCGGTAGGGCTTGCGTAAATACATTCGTCTAACGATGCTCGATGGGTTCCTCGGGCAAAAGCTCCTCAACCTCTTCGTCCGGGACCTTGAGGAATTCGAAAGGAGGCTGGACAATGCCATTGAACAGGAAGGTGAAGTACACAAGCAAAGCAAAGCCGACAATTTGAAGCCACTTGAAGGTCTCCCAGCCCAATCCCAGAGAGACAATCCAAATGAACAAGGTTCTGCAGGTATCGATAGTGGATCTGGAGGTAGCACTGACGCTTCGAGTGACCGACAATCCAAAGAAATTGAAACCACTGTTGAGAGGATTAGTACCCAAACACTCCTATCTTTACAAGTCAAACTTACCCAATACTAATCATGATGAGAAAACTGGAGATCAGGACCTGCTTATTCTCCGTCATTTGGCGCCAACCTTCAACAATGTCAAAATATCCATATCGACCACTGTCAGTCGACCCAACTGCAGCATGGAGGATGAGCATCCCCAAGAGAGTGACGCTAAAACCAAAAATACCCTCCCACCCAACTACTCTAAGCGGTTCAATTGAAGATCTCTCCAGAAGCCATTCCTCAAGAACAAACTGGGTAGCAGTAAAAATCTGAGCACCTGCAATAAGTAAGACGCCGACAATGGCCCTGGTAGCATCCGATAAGCCGCCTTGGGCCAGAGAGTCCACTTCGGATTTGCCAACAGAACCCTCTGGCTTCTCATCCGGCCAAATAGCCCCAGCCAGGCCTACAACCGCAACTCCAAGAACAACGCCTACAAGGGAGAGCCACTGGAAGAGATGAAGATGTCTCTTGAGGAAGATGACGCTGAAAAGACCGACGAATAGAACTAGAGCGCCTCGGGTCATTTGGTAAATGGATGCAGCAACCATGAGAAGTCCGGCATTCATAAGTGTAGTACCGCAGATATCGCATACAGCAGGCAGAGCAAGCAATGTAACTCGGTATCCTCTCAGGACTGATGGGCCTGTATGCAGGAGCTTTGTACGGTCGTTGGCTTCTGGCACATCTGTGTCATGGACCCCTTCTTCGGTGTTCACAGCTTGGTAGCCTCGGTGCTCCGGGGTAGAGCCCTTGAAACGACGCCAGAGTGCCACAATACCGACAACTAACCAGCAGCCCATCTCGCCGATGAACATCTGTGCCGTCTGAAGCACCGGCTGGTTGAAGAAAGCACGCTTTCTCGGATCATCGTCGGGATCGCAATTGCGAACACACTGGTTGTCCTATAACAAGATTTGAGTTAGCCAGGACAATAGATGCGATGGTGCCTATGTCGTCATACCTGATACTTGGTCAACAAGGTGTTGCAAACACCTGTGAGCAGCATCATGGCTACAAGAAATGGAATAAGACTCCTGGACGCCATATCGAGTAGCAGCCGATTGATGACGGCCAGGTGAAGGAAAGGTGGAAGATGGAGGATGGAGGATGAGACAGACGGCAGTGAAGGAAGACTGGTCCTGATAGCAGTACCGCAGAACAAAGAGCTGATAAGCTCAAAGGCGGAGCAGGGAGATGTCCGCTAGGGCAGTATGCAGGGTTCAGTGCGGTAGTCCGAGGAGTTCGAACGCGGAGGTCTTGCCTCACCACAGTAGGCACCTACGTACCTACCCAGTGCCTAAGTGCATGCACACGTGCACCACCTCTTGGTTCCACCTGTAGGTAAGTACTGCCCAGGCGTCGCGCTAAGGTACGCGTTACGCGCCACCTCCACTCTCCGGAGTAGGTACAAGCCCAAGCCCACCTGATGTACCTTTGGCCTTGGAGTGGAGAAGGGGGGTGTGCCTTCATGCGGGTCAGGGCGAGAAGTAAACGACCTAGCCATTATGCAAGCATAACCTGGCAAAGTCATTATCAGCGCTAGCGTATATGGCCGGACTTGAATTGATAATTGTTAGAGCATCGGTTGTGTCAATGTATCGATGGGGAGAGTCAAGTGACAGTGACCCCTGCAGATCATACCTGTCTGCTCAGTCACCTGCCATAGCACGTCTACATCTGGCGAGTCACGGGAACATTGTCATTCTACACAAGGCATCCATGGACGTTGCCATGTAGTACTAAATCAACGCCAAAGTTCAATTTCAGGCGCGTTATTCATAATGCCAAAAAATGTTATACGTATGCCAACTTGGCTCTTTTGATAGAATTCGATAAGGCGAGCAGGCCACAAAGGGAATGTACCATAATTGATGCTTGGGTTCAAAGGGACGATGTTGACCGACCTCGATACAGGCGACTGGCCGATCACCCTTCACTAGGTTGCAATGCCAGTATTTGGTTGACCGCCAGTTTGTTCTATCTCTTGGTCGATCGTTCATCATCTAGTCTCGATAACTTCTATCTTTACAATCGTGCACGCAGTGATGGCAAACAAGTATTTGTGGCCATTGGTGGATTTTATAATATTCTTGTGTAGGTCCTAAAAGGGACCGAAAAAAGGAGCGTAGATACACCTCGATCTAAAGTACAGTACATGAAATTGATCTCAAAAGTTGAGTCTCGCGGGGGAAGGTGTCCAAAAACAGACGTGATAATCTGGACCACTGGAAAGTCTCAGAATAGAAGGCTACGAGCCAGTCCGGTTCTCGTTAAATGCGTTGCTGGTCTCTCGCGGGTGGGAATGGTGAGCTGGTCTAGCCAGGAAATATCAAACTTCCCAACACCTGGCTTTTCCAACCTACACGCAGTCTACCAAGTGAAAGCCTCTTCGATGAAGTCGATGTGAGATCGATCCTGACGGTTTCGCACAGCCAATCGCACCTCATCACTCAACGCACCGGGACCACACACGGTCACAGCCATGGCGCCAACCTGATGCTCTTGCTCCATACCCAAGAGAGTGTTGATGTTGGGTCTTCCCGGAAACATTTGGACAGTGGATGAGGGGCTGTGAATCTCTTTAGTCGATCGGGGCTGACTGACGAAAAGCATGATCCGGAGAACATCTCTTCTCTTATCCATACTGAGAATCTCCGTCATCCACGGGCGGATCCACTCAAGGTGCTCGGGAGTCTGAATGGTCCAGACCAACAAGATTCTCCGAGTTGCCACAGTACCCTCTGAATAACCCTCGACGAGATGCTTGATGTAAGGGACTGGATGAGTAATGCCAACACCCCCAGCAAACAGAACAACAGTGCCATAGGAGTCGAAAGAATGGTGGCCACCGTAAGGGCCCTCGGCAAAGCAACTGGTCTCGAACCTTCCTCCGGGCGCTGAGACTGCCTTTTTGTAGAGACTATCTGTCATGCCAGTCCTGCCTCGAATGACGAACGAGATGCGCTGCTGTTGCATGGACAAGAGATCCTGGTTGGTACTGGCCAATCTCTCGTTTTTGGGGTCTTCTACACCGTCATACCAGGCGACTGAGAAGGGGTGGGACTGCCAGTAGCTGATGGCAGGCAGATACAAATAGGCGTGCTGTCCAGGGGCGGCTTTCCAGGGACGGGCTAGAGTCATTGTCAATCGTACAGCATTTCCAGGAAGAGCCTCGACGATTGTGCGGGAACGCGAGCCTCCAACATGAGAACGAACGACACGCCACAGCCGCGCACTTCTGTCGAAGCTCCAGAGGACAATCACGCCATACAAATAGCAGAGCCACTTGTACAGATCTGGGGATGCAGACAAGTGATAGTAGAGACCAACGACGGCGGCACAGGCTGCGAGGATGTGGAGAGCCTTAAAGACTTCGTAGAAGGCATGTCGAAGTGGGCTAGAGGCCTGGATCATCAGGAACACAAAAGAGCAAGTGGCCTAGAAGATGTAAGCAATGGAGCACATCAGAAGCTTAGAATAATGAGACTCGGCTTACAACAAAGCCCGGCAGGATGAAATTGCCTGATGGAGGGGTAAATTGCCAATGACTCTTGCCATAGTGGGCGACGGTATGAGCGACGGCCTCAAGGACGACGATACGACCGAACCAACGGTGAATGAGATTGTACGTGTCGAATGAGATGTTCAAGAGAGGGATAAGAGGATTGTTTCGCCCAGCCAGTAGGAACAGAGGAACCTAGAGTTTTGTTAGTATCCCATGTATGCCAAGACAAGGCTGCGAAATGTGGAGCGTAGCCGTTGCCGTTTTAGAGTTTGAAGAAAGCCATACCATGTTGACGGTAGAAAGTACGCCGGTACGGTTGCGAATGACACCACAGGCGGCAGAGAAGTCGGCGGAATAGTCGATATCAATAACACACCAGATGACGTTGGAGATGAAGTAGGCGGCGAGGAAAAGCAGTTGAAATCGGGTAGGCAATGTACCGACGTTGATGGCCTTGCTGAGCTGAATCTCACGGTTGTGTCGCTTGCTGAAGACGGGGGCATAGAGAAGGTTGCGCTTCAGGGACGCGAGCCTCTGTGAAGGAATGGCGAAGTAGCGCTGTTTGTCGTTGTTAAGGCAGGAAACATGTCGAGTAAGTCGAATGATGCGTTCGCAGACTTTCCAAATGATAACGGCAACCGACACAGAGCCGCAGACGATCATCAGGTACTTGGCAAGATTACCGTTTGTGGCTTCGGCGATGTCCTTGATGGCCTGCTGCTCTGGAGTGAGCTGGTAACCGCCGCGCGGCAACAGTGAGTTTCCGGAACTCATGGTGGCCTAGACGGAGAGAGATAACGAAAGACTGGAAACAAGTACAACAACAACAGAGATCGAGGCGTGGAAATAAAAGGCGAGTAGAAGACGGCAAATCAGATAAAAAGAGAGAGGGAAAAAAAAAAAAGAGAAACCTCCCCGGGAGGAATCGAGTCGAAGAAGACGACGGCGAAGAGAAAGAAAGCAGGAAGGAAGGAAGGAAGATTGCGGATGGGAGAAGTGAGTGTAATGTACTAATGCACGAGGTGGAAGGAAACCAGCTCCAGTTCCGAAACAAACACTCAGGCAATGAATCAATCAATATTGCAATTCCTACGCCGTTTCTAGGAATGAAAGAATCAGTGAAAGAGCAAGCACGCCAGAACAGACGAAACGAGACAGGACAAGGTAGGGTTTTGAAAAACGATTGCGGAGGTTCTGCCGGCAGCAAGGGAGGGATATTTTACGAGATTTATGGGCCCTCCCATAAATTCCCCAGCAATCATAGTCCAAGCAGATGATTGCAAGGCCGCGTTTGCAGGTCATTCCACTGTTACAGCTGGGGCCAACTGGCAGGGCCTGCCAGCTAGGCCTAGCTAAGGCTCAGGGGTAGTTTCAAGATTTACATCTACTTTATTCAAGATTAGCTGGTCTGAGTGTGTCATTGGAGAACCCGTAGAGGCTAGTTTACCCGGCGGCTCTGCTCTCAGCCTAGAGGTAGGAGTGGAACGTGGACGCCTCCGCCGTTGAATGACTTAACATTAGTACAGAAGAATGGCTGTATTGTATGTATAAGGTATGGATGATGTAGTCGCGCCCATCCATGAATATTATAGTACCTACCCAATGTAATTAATTGCTCTATCTATAAATAAATAAATTACCTAGGTTGAGGTGGGAAATTTTAATCTTCCTATTCCGTGCAGTATGTACAGTACAGTACATACATCTATCCATCAATCTGGCTATCAGACCCATCCAGCGTCTATGTAGCATTGCATCCATGCCTGATCCCCTGAGAAGAGTGGCGTCGACTCCGAGTGGCGGAAGGATATCTTTAATCCTCAAAGCACGGGGCGCAGCGGGGATCTTGAAACAAGGGCCTTCCCGACATCTGGTAATAAACTAAACCATTTTTTAGGGGGTAGCAGAAAACTTAAAAGTATGACCTGCTTGAGGTCGGGTATCCGTACAGAGTACAGTACAGTAATTACTAACAAGACCAGCGTCAGTGTTTCTGCTGTCACTTACTATGTACATACCTTAGTAACTAGACTAAATCGCAAACATTGTCGGGTCTTGACCATTCTCTCTGCACGTCCCGCGGGTCTCTTTAGTCTCTCGCCTGTCGGGGGATTCTTCAATTTCAGCTTCCAAGGTACCCAGGTAGGTACTAAATTACAAGACTGCATCTATATGTGAGGATAGAGAAGGACAAAAAAAAAACATATATATGGTTCTTAAATACCTACAATGCTACGCTGCGTTACAAGGCACGTAAACCAGAACGAAACGACTCGGCGGTAAATTATCAATACTGCGGACCAGTTGCAGATCACCCTTCTAAAAAAGCAGCTGTTTGCGGATGAGAGGATGACATCGAATGGCGGTTTCAAGTGGCTCTCGCCCCACCATGACCGAAGCTCTCGTAACCAAATTCTCGGCCCATGAGAGGCGGATGAATATGCTTCACTTTAACTCTGAGACAACCACTGAGACGCCTTGTTAATAGGTGCATACTGATCCTGGCGTGGCCATCAAGATGAGAGAAAAAGGAAAGAAAAGAAAAGGTTCTCAAATTAAAACTCAAAAGAAAAAACCACCTATTATCGTCTTCCTACTTAGTGGTTAGCAGAGCATGCTAAGCTCATCATCTGTATCTCCTTCAACTTGTCGGGTTTCTCCTAGGCCAACTTGATCAAGCCTGGTCGTCTGCCAGGTCCGTGTAATATCCAAGCGCTTCGCCTTTCTTATTGTTTTTGTCGTTGTGCTTGTGTTGACGCTGTTGCTGTTGCTGCTGCTGTTGCTGCTCTCGTTCCTCTTACGAATACTATAGCTGTGCTCTTGCGATATTGCCGGAGTGTGGACCAAGTGATCATCACCAAGTTCATCCCCACTGTCTTCCCTGACGACACCATCATCCGTAATGCTGGTTGCGCTCGTATCATTTGCGACCTCGTTATCGGTGTCGTCCGTGTCATCATGACCCCCATCACCCCTGTCATGTCCCAAGGAACTATTTGTGTGGATTCCGTGCCTGAAAGTGCGGTCGTAGCCAGCCCTAGTCCGTCCCAGCGGGCTTCCAGTCTCGACTCGACTATCTGGTCGTCGATCTTCGCCTGTCTGGCACCCTGTTCCGTTTCCATGGCGGTTTTGCTGCCGCCTCGGCTGATTTCTTCTTTCTTGATGAGGGCTGAGCAGAACCCATTCGCCAATTCCCTCTTCCCAGCGCCAGCCCGAGAACATCGTGCTAGTTTCTAGGGTTCCTTTACCAGCAGCAGAAAGCCTTTCGGCAAAAGCAACGTCTCGAAGATCTCTTGTTTTCTGTGCCAGAACAAACGCCCCGTCAGATATCAAACCAATTTGAAACCAATCTGGAAGTCCCAGTTCATTTAGCGATACACGAATCTTAGATAAGATGTCGTGACATGGCAAGCCACAGGCCTGCCCTCGGTATTGTGCTACAGAACAGGCTAGCAGAAGAGTCTGCCGGTATTGTGGTTGAGTTGGAGTGCCGTTTCTAACTGTCAAGAGTCTCAGACAGTCATGAATCGCACGTTTTCTTGTGGCCGAACTGACCACATCACTGTCGATCATACCGGTAGCTATGAATCGAGCTAGAACAACAAGGAAAAGGCCTCGACTTCGAAATGAACCACGGCGGCCTTGCTGCTGGAGCACGCAAGTCTCGAGTGTAAACAGCATGCGCCGGACTGCTTGTACTTTCCACGGCTCGTTGGCGCTCACATCGGCACCCAATGTCCATGTCGCCGCTGCCATTGCAGCTAGCGCATTCATGAGCGTCTCGTCCTCCGAGGCTTCTTCTGATTCTGTCTCTTTGGCATCCCCCATCAAGAGCTGATTAATCGCCGTGCAAATGAAGTCGATGACTGAGACTACAGGGGTTCTGCTGTGTAGCAAAACTTCGATTCCTCGCGTCCATATTGGCTGAAATGCCCGTGATGTAAGCCAAGTCAATGAGAGCTTCTTGTTCCTGATGAGAGTCGAAAGACAACACCAGAATGGGCCGCTTGTCCCTTGGCTTTGCAGACTTCGCAGAATCGGCCCCAGAGGCTGGATCGAACCACTCTCAAACAACGAACTGGCCGAGCCGCGGGGTGCAGTTATAGGAAGCTTCAAACTTGAGACAAGTCGCGCTCCTTCAGCCCTACATCCTAGGCTGAGACAAAGATCAGCCAACAATCGTACGAAGGAAGATTCAAAAAGGCCCTCCGCAACGGCTGCGGTCAATAAACACAGAGCATGTGCACGAACAACCAGTCTTAGCGATTTCCAACCCATGCTCGTTGTCCCAAACCCTTCCAATTGTCCGTAAAGCTCTGTTGACGCTTTTGATGATTCCCACTTTGACGATTTCCCTTCCTTTGCTGCAGTCTGGCGGTCCCATTCTTCTATCACGGCCAGGGCATCTGGAACTTTGCGAAGGCATAGTCCTAAAAGCGACTTGGGGTGCGCCGTTTGACCTAATGATTCGGTTGAGCTCAACAAGCCGCTTAACCAACCAAATATTATCTCGTAAATGCGGTATTGGTTATCAGGAACGACACGGCGGAGCGATTGTAACTCTGTGACTAGCGACGTAGGGCTATTCGCTTTGAACATAGAATCTTTTGATGTGGATTCGAAAGTAGGATCCTGTTGGTCAAAGCTGCATAGTACTGGCGTCGTAAAGTCAATCCGTCCAACTCTTGACGGACTACGTTCGATCTTCATGCTACCTAAAGTGCGCAATGCTCGTGGCGGCGTCAAGTTTGACGATGTAGTTGACTTCTCTGGAGCCAGGACCGATCGACGTCTCGCATAAGTATACCGTGTTCGCTTTGGACGTTTCGTGAGTTCCTCATCGGCTCTTGGCCGCTTCGTTTGGGTTGTTTGTGGTCGGCGCGTCTCGTCAACCAGTTTTCTTAGAGATAGCAGACGACACTGGAGCTGACGCAACAATCTCTGGCATCTTGCAGCAGTCCATATCTGTGTATCCTGCATGCAAGGGTTTCCCCTGCCCATCAGCAGACGATGTGCGGATGGAGATGGCAATAAATGTTGTTGCTGTTTGCTCATGATAGCTATGTACGTGAGGTCCAAATACAGATAAACAGGATCCTGGTAGTTTCCGGTTCGAAGGCGGAACAGAAAAGATAAGTATACTCAAAAGCGTGCCCAGATGATTGTGTGCACGGAAGATGTAAGGAAATGATCAAGACATGATTGATGGGTAGAAGATGACCTTGTTTACATATTCCCACTTTTGGCTTAGCTTAGCCGGTGGCATCTCGTCCCTCCACTCCACTGGGGAAAGGACCGGCTTCGGGGTTCCATCATCCATCCACTGGATCCAATGCTGGTAGGTAGGTAGAGGGCTCAATGCCGGACCATTGCCGCCGCACCGAACCGCACCGCACCGTAATTTTTTTTCCCATTCCCCTCCGTCACGACCTACATTCAATTGAATCCAATTCATCCCACCTTTGGACCAACGTCGTTCAATTGACTGTCAGTGCATATCCTCATGCCTGGCTCTCCCCCTCGCTACCTATATTCCTTTTGCTCTTGATCGTTTCCTTTCTGAATACTCCATTTTGTCAACATGGCTTCGGAAACCACTCCTCCCGCTCAGGTGCCCGGTACGTACGAATTACACTGAACTTGTAAATCTAGACACCGCCTTCGTCAAAGCTGTAAAGTCCGGGGTCGTCTGCAGTATCGATTCCATCACTGAGGTGGTCTCTTCTATAACTATAGCTTTGACTCGAGGTGCGGTGCATAGTCTTGTTACTTCTATCACTCACTATTCCCCATTTTACAATGCAACAAAATGCTAATATGTCTCATAGCCGCTACCTCCGAGGAGCCCGAAACCAGTATGGAGGCCGAAGCCCAGGATGTCGAAACCGGAGCCGAAGGTAGATATTATTGCCCCTCCGATTAGCGATTCTGACGAAACGGCATGGGTATCTAACCGTCCAGCAGCGTTAATAAACCTTACTATTGTCTTGCCCGATGCCAATGACAGTAAGATGCAGATTATGGTTTGTCATTGGCTTATACCAAACCTTCCCATATCAACCTCTGACTCATCTCTGTCTAGGTTTCTTCTCAAGAACAGGTCCATGAGATCCGACAATCAATCATTGATTCTCCTTCGGCGTTCCAGTACACTTGCTTTCATCTCGAATTCAACGGCGAGAAGATCAACGATTTCATCCCTCTTGCCGAAATTCCTGAGCTTGGCACCACACCCGAATTTCACATCGTTCAAGATCCCTATACCGAGAAAGAAGCTCGGATTCACTTTATCCGAATTCGGGAACTTATCGGCGCCTCTGGAGACCGATGCGACACCGCCCAGGGTCTACTTCCAGGGCTTTCCCTTTTCGAGACTGTGGCAGCCGAAGCCCAAAGTAGCGACAAGGAGTCTTCCGAGGAGTCACCTATCCAGAACTACGACTTCCAGGCTGTGCCTTCGCTCACTGAGCTGATCCCTCCTACCTCCGAGCCTGCTCCCAAGACAGTAAAGCAGATCTCCTTGTCGTCGTGGAACCCTCCTCCACCTCATCTGCGACAGCGTGGGCACCTCCTCTACCTCGTTGTGTCCACCAATGAAGGCGAGCAATACCAGATCACCTCCCATGTCTCGGGCTTCTATGTCAACAAATCGTCCAATGCCAAATTCGATCCTTTCCCTCGTCCAGCCCCTAAGGGACAGTCTGCTCACTCTCTGCTGAGTCTGATTGAGCTTGTGTCACCCTCTTTCGTCGAGTCTTTCACGAAGCTTCAAGATCACAATAACCAGAAGGATCCCCTTGCCACTTTCCAAATCACCAACGCCATTCCTGCTGCTCCCTGGGTGGTTCCTTCTCCTAACTCGTCTCTTTGCACACATCTCCCCGACCCTGCACGATCTCAAGAGACCTACCTCCTCAATGGTGTCGAAAACACCGATACCTTGCGGGATTGGAATGAGGAGTTCCAATCAGCCAAGGAGCTCCCCCGTGAGACAGTCCAAGACCGTGTCTTTCGCGAGCGACTTATCTCCAAGCTATTTGCCGACTATAACGAGGCTGCCACTCGAGGTGCTGTTATGGTTGCTCGTGGCGAGATTGCGCCCCTGAACCCCACAGAATGCAGAGATGCTCAGATTTTTGTCTACAACAACATCTTCTTCTCTTTTGGTGCCGACGGTGTTGGCACTTTCACTTCTGAAGGTGGCGACGAGGCTGCCCGTGTTGCTACTGGAAAGGACGTTGCCGGTGTTAAACTAGTGAATCAGCTAGACATCGAAGGGTTGTTTACCCCCGCCACCGTTGTTGTTGATTATCTTGGAAGCCGGATCGTTGGACAAAGCATCGTTCCTGGAATATTCAAGCAACGAGAGCCCGGCGAGAACCAGATCGATTATGGCGCGGTAGACGGCAAGGACACTGTCGCCGCCGATGAGAGATTTGCCCCGGGCTTCGCCCAGCTTTCTAAGGCTCTCAAGGTCAAGAAGCACCCTGTTTGGGACAAGGACGGTAAGCGCTTTGACTTGGAGGCCAGTGTAGAGACCAAAGGCTTGCTCGGCACCGATGCCCGTAAGTACGTCCTGGACTTATATCGCATCAGCCCTCTGGATATTGTTTGGTTGGACGAAGACGGTCTCCCTGAAGATGGCGATGCGTATCCTCACCGGATGACCGTTCTCCGGCCTGAGCTTGTCGACTCCTTTTCACGTTATCGGCTGAAGCAGTGGATCGACAAAGAGGTTGCTCGTCGTGAAGAGCTGAAGAAGGAGAAGGAAGGGGAGAAACCTGAAGGAGAGAAGGTCGAGGAAGACAACAAGACTGGCGAAGGGGAGCAGACTGCGGAGAGCGAAGGCAACGAGGTGTCTAAAGAGGATGAGAACCAACCCAACCTCGCCGATTTCAAGTTCGCTCTCAACCCTGACGCCTTCAGTGGACAGTCGCCTCAGACCGATGAGGAGAAGGCCGAATTTGCTGCTGACGAGGAGGAAGTCCGGGCAGCTGGTATCTATCTCCGCGAACAAGTCATCCCTGACTTGCTCAAAGAACTGTCTGATTCTGAGATCAGCTTTCCCATGGATGGTCAGTCGTTGAGCCGTCTGTTGCACAAACGCGGTATCAACGTGAGGTACCTTGGAAAGGTAGCTGAGCTATCCGGTGATGGTCGATTACGATGCCTCCGTGAGATCTGCGTCCAAGATATGGTCGCTCGGGCCTTCAAGCATATTTCTGCTGTCTACCTCCGCCACTTACCAGTTCCGGCAGTTCCGGCAGCCGTATCTCACCTTCTCAATTGTTTGCTAGGACACAGGTTCAACAATAAGCCTGTTGCTGAGCTAGACTCCGACATCCGCAGCCTTTATGCCGATGCCGACTGGTCATTTGCACAGGTCACACCTGAGAGTTTGCGTACGAACATCGAGGAGCAGATCCTTCAACGATTCCGTTACGAACTTGACGATGAATGGTACAATGTCGTTCGCCCTGTTCAGCTCCTGCGCGAGGTATCATTGAAGCTCGGTATCCAGCTCCAGGCCAAAGATTACGCCTTCACTGCCGATCCTGCCGCCGCCACTTCCACTTCCACCCCGACAAAGACCGAGAAGTCTGTTGTCAATGGCCAGACCAACGTAGAATCTGGCGGCAGCAAGAAGAAGAGAAAGAACAAGACTCGAGAAACATCCCCTCCCGAGGCAGTGACCCCTGCCAATATCCATACTTTCAATCCTGACGACATCGTTGACTTGGTTCCTTTGATCAAGGATTCATGCCCTCGCAGCGCTCTCGCTGAAGAGGCTCTTGAGGCTGGGCGTATCTCACTCATGCAAAACCAAAAGAAACTTGGTCAAGAGCTCCTCCTGGAATCTCTTTCTTTGCATGAGCAAATCTATGGTATCCTGCATCCTGAGGTTGCTCGTGTATACAATAGCCTGTCTATGCTGTACTATCAGCTTGATGAGAAGGAGGCTGCTGTTGATCTTGCCCGTAAGGCCATCATTGTCGCTGAACGAACTGTGGGTGTTGACTCAGCCGAGACCCTGCTCAACTACCTCAACCTGAGCCTGTTCCTTCATCAGATTGGCGACAGCAAGGGTGCTCTTGTTTACTCAAAGCATGCTCTCAAGATGTGGAAGGTAATTTACGGTCCTGACCACCCAGACTCTATCACAACACTCAACAATGCCGCCGTGATGCTCCAACATCTTAAGGCTTACCACGAGTCTCGACTCTGGTTTGAAGAGTCTCTGCGCGTCTGCGAGTCTGTTTTCGGCAAGCAATCAATCAATACCGCCACTCTCCTGTTCCAACTGGCGCAAGCTCTTGCTTTAGATCGCGAGGCCAAGGCTGCGGTGACTCGTATGCGCGAGTCTTATAATGTCTTCCTTGCTGAGCTTGGACCTGACGACAAGAACACGAAAGAAGCCGAGAGTTGGCTTGAACAGCTCACTCAGAACGCTGTGAACATTGCCAAGCATGCCAAGGATGTTGCTGCTCGTCGACTCCGTACTGGCATTCGATTCAACACTAATGCCTCGAACCCCGGCGTTCCTAGTGGCGTCGTCCCCGGCCAAGCTGGCCCTGGCTCGCAAGTTGACTCTCGTAGCATTGACGAGCTAATCAAGTTCATCGAGGGTGGTGAACATCAGCAGTCCAAGAAGCGTACTGGCCGTGGCAACCCTAAGAGACGGGGCCAGGCTGGGGCGCGATAAACTAACACTTAACGACATTCTTTATGATGCTGATATGTGGTTGGAATTTTGGCTCACCGTTGTGTGAATGTAGACGTCCGGAAAAGTACAGAATTTCCATTATATTTGTATGGCAGGTGAATGGCTGGGTCATAAAAAAAGGCTCCTTAGCATCCAGGGTTTAAGGGCTATAGGATAGGTGGGGGTTATGGCGGCGCGTGTACACATATTTGCGTCAAAAGGCGCGTTCTAAAAATTTGTATATATACATATATCCAATGCTCTACTCTTGGCCATGAGCCAGACGATCTTCACTCTTATATACCATGACCACACTATCGGACATTGTACTTGTTGCTGATGATCTAGTCTTCTTGCAAAGACCGAAGCCTTTCAATTGTCATGCCTATCTGAAAACTCCTTTCTTTTTAGTCATCGTACTCTTATACAGAGGGAGAAAGCACCTCCACACGTTGCATTCATTACTGTCATAAACATTCTTCGAGCATGGATATCATGTGCGCTCAAAAGCTGGTGATGTACATGGTTCAAATACCAGCCAAGACCCTATCCACCAGGAATCTCAGCGCCAGAACAAGAAACAGGGCCTACGTATGACCTTGCAAAATGGAGGCACCTCCCCCAACCGGTGCGTGGTATGAGCCTATACTCTGGAAACCCCTAAAGTAAACCATTAGCCATTTATCCCAGATTTTCAGGAACAATTACTCACTTTGTCAAATCAAACCCTTGTTCCTCTTCAGCCTCCCCTGGCTCAGCGAGCGGTTGTGGACTTGACTTTTGAGGTCGAGACGGGCTACTTAAAGGAGACTTATCTCCGCGCGGCGGACTGCTGCTCTGAGGAGGCAAAATACCCCCGGATTTAGTAGGACTTATGTCATAACCACCGAGAGATTTCAGAGGTGTACTGCCAATATCTGCATATTTCCAAAAAGGTGCTGGTGAGCTTGTTGGCATGTGCTGACTGGGTCGTTGGGCTGTACTTGGCGGAGCGAGCTTAGGATGCATCCTAGGAGGAGCTGGTGTTACGAAGGATCCCCCGTCTTCTTGGAGGTATGATGAAGTCAGAGTAGGGGACTGTGGATTATATACTGAGAATGAGGAATCTCTTGCCGGCGTCTTTCTTGGGCGGGGCAAAGGGCTACCATCGATAGTCATAGTCGCACTCCTGCCAAATGATCGATCTGGCGTTGACTGAGCAACAAGCAAGGAGGGCTTTGGGGGCGGTGAAGCCGGAGGTGAACCCCGTCGCTTACGAGCCGATGGAGGTTCTCTTGATGCCATGTCTCTTGGGCCATGTGTGATATAGGCAAGTTGATTTGGAGATGAGGGGGCGGATGATCCACGGTGGCCGCCACGACCGACACGGTAAGCATTTCGCACCATCTCCTCCCTCGCCTCAGGGACAATCTGCCACTTCATGCCCTTGCCGGGCTCGTCAGTTGACCTGGCAACTTTGTCGAAGGATTTGTTGAGTGAGAGATTGTGTCTAATCGAGTTCTGGAGACAGTAAGCAGTCGATCAGAAGGTATGGAAGTCCAGCAAGGCTTACCTGCCACCCAGCAGCTTGCTGATGACGATAGTAGGCGTACGTATTCATGATATAGTTGTAGATGCCATTCAAATTGAGCTTTCCGTCAGGTGCATTCAAGATAGCCTGCGTTATCATTTGAGCATAGCTGTATTGTGGTTTGATATGCTGATTCTCGTCTTGGCTCAAATCAACGCCATTGGCGCCGACCATGACAGCCGGTGTGCTCGTAGCCGGTGACTTGATGACACTCTGAGCTGAGGGTGGCGTTCCGGGCCGCTTATATTCAGGAGGTGCCGGTGCAATAAGAGGTTGCCGGCGTGATGTCCGGGATTGTGGGGTATGGACGCTAACACCAGCGCGTTGTAGATAGATCGGGTGAACGGTCAGAGGGGTGATTTCAGAAGGCAGGACGAACATCATCTCGACATTTCCAATCTCGACGACCTCACCGCTTGTGAGAGGGTGCGACTGGCCGGCTTTGACGGGCTGGCTATCCACCTTGGCACCGTTACGGCCCTTGACACGAAGAAACCACTTCTCGTCCTTGGAGACAAAAGAAATGGTAGCATGCTCACGCGACACCATCTTGCTTGGGCCCAGATCAATGTGAATATGGGACTCATCCTCTTCTGAGCTGGCATTTGGCGTGTTGTGTGAGGCTTCGGGAGCTCGGCCGATATTGACATTCAGCTTCGTGATGTAAAATGTCCAATCCTGAGCAGCAACTTTGGCGTAGGCCTTGACACCATCGCCCTTGGCCTCGTGAATAACATTGGCGTGATCTTTGCTTGCTTGAACTTCCTGGCTGCGAAGGTGCTGTGTGATTTGCGATACAAGTTGGTCATCGTTGGGCGCGGGGGGTTCTTCGTCCTCTAGAACCTGGAGGAACGAAACACTCATAGTCAGCGGGCGCAGAACGGAGGGCAGTGTAGGCCATGACAGGAAGACGTACCTTCTTGCGCCGTTTTGCTGGGCGACTAGGTGAGGACTCTTCGATTTCGACTGGTGAAGTAGCTGTGGTCGCAGTCGCAGTCGCAGTCGCAGTCGCGGCTTTACGCGGTTCGCGACGAGCCCTGGAGGCTCTCTTTGCCGATGGTGGCATGGTGTGCGCAGAGTCAGACCTTGCAGATTAGATAGCGTAGGCCGACAAGCAGGTGCGTAATGGCGAGAGTTGAAGGAGCAGAAAGAAACAGATTGGGTTTTGGATGCGCGTGTATTGAGTTTGGCTGTCAGCAATGTTGCCTCCCTAGTCCTGGCGATGCAAGTTTTGTGCCCTTGATGTTTGGCAAGTTGTAGTGAAGTAGGTACCTTAGAGTAAAGTCGTGTCGTCAATCAACCAACGTATGGATTGGATCGCCCAACCGGCTAGACTAAGGTACTGCAGCAAATAAATGCCCTCTAAAGCTCGTAGCGCGTTCGCGTTGGATTTAGTGTCATTGAGTGGCAGGGCTGTTCCATTGGCACGAGTGCCTTACCGATTCGTGCATATTCGAGCCCCGCCCCGTTGAGTGAATTCGAGGCACCTAGAGGGAGGGGCTGACAGTCCGCTGGAGAATACATATTTACTAGGTACCTACCTTACCTAGGTAGTAGGTACCTAGGTAGGTTTGAAAATCAATTGCATGTAAGGGGGTCCCACGGTTTCCACTAGCGCGGTTGTGCCTGCCTCTTTGTATTGTCTATTCAGCGTCATTGCGCACCCAGGCGTGCCAGGGAAAGAAACAGAAATAACCTAAGCAAGACATGAGGTGGGTACCTACTATGTATAAGGGAAGGGCAGGGCAGGGCAGTCGAAATCTGGAGCAGTGGAGAATAGTAGGTAACCTAGGTACCTAGTACCTACCCATATTTGTTATATGTACTTATTAGTAGGTGCCTCTTAGTTGAGTCAGTACCATCCATCGTTTATTGATACGTGCGTCTCGGGCGAGGATTTGTTCTTGTCTTAATATCGTGACGGGATTCTCACGTACCTTGATACCCAGTACCTATGTGATGCGCATACCTGCGTACCTAGATTTGACTAACCCCAGCCTCAGTACTAGAAATTTGTTGGACCCGACTCTTGACATTGATTGTGTTCAGTACCAATCAGGGCATAGAGCCTACTGTAGGTAGGCAATTGTAATTATAGCGCTGCCTTAAATCAACTTACAATCGGGTAAAAAGGTACCTACCTAGTGTCCACTCTTTTATGCCTGCACTCTACGTACCTACCTACAGGCTAGCACCAAGGAGCTTTCTGTGTCACCATCGCGTTTGTGCAGCCTCGCGGCGCCTTGTTCTAGTCAGCCAAAACGAAACTCTTTCATTCCCTAAAAAAAAAAATCTTAGCTTCTCTCATCACTCTGCGGAAACCGACAATATTATTTCGGTCTTATCTTTTAACCCTTACTAACACAGCCATCACCAATATTGCTCACCATACCAACGCGCCAACGCCCTTCGAACCCAGCCTCTCTCCCCCTTGCACTGCCCTTGGGGAGGCTTGAAAGCTGGCGAGGTGCAATTCTACGAGCAACCCGCCGTCGACCGAACCGACTTCGAGCCCATCGTATTCGTCTTGTTCGTCCTCCGATCGCCTGTGCCTGTCCTCGATTCAGGTTATCGTTTCATCCATCATCGCTCCCTCGCCATCTCTCTACTCTGACTTTTAAATACACGCCATCGATCAAAGTGTTTGCTACAGTAGAGCCACCATGGCATCCGAGCAGGCATACGGCGTCACACCCCCGATCTCTGTTCAGCTTCCAACTGAGGCAGAGCTACGTCAGTCGGATGCTCTTTTGGAAGAGTTAAAACGTCAAAAGACGTTTGAGAGCCCTGCAGAGACGGCGAAAAGGTCAGTGGAGATGTCTCGAATGATCGAGGATCAGTGTCTAAAATGTCGGTTACAGAGAAGAAGTTCTGGCTTCAATTCAAACTATCTGCGATGCGTTTGTTCGTCGAGTCGCCCAAGAGAAAGAACCCAAAAACGAAGTCCTCATCCGTAACGCGAGAGGCAGAGTCTTCACCTACGGCAGCTATCGACTTGGCGTTTATGGTCCCGGCTCAGATATTGATACTCTTATCGTCGCACCCAAATACGTAACTCGCGAAGACTATTTCAAATACTTCCCCGATTTGCTGGTCTCCATGGCCCCCAAGGAGGCCATTACTGATATGGCTGTTGTAACTGATGCTTTTGTGCCCATCATCAAGTTTGAATACTCTGGCATCAGTATTGACTTGATTTTCTCTAGGATCATCCAAAAACAGTTGGCGCCGGACTTCAAAGATCTCAAAGATTCGGGCCTGTTACGCGGACTAGACGAAGCAGAGCTGCGATCTCTTAATGGTACACGAGTTACAGACGAGATTCTTACCTTGGTACCAGAACAAAGCACTTTCAAGAATGCTTTGCGAGCAATCAAACTTTGGGCACAACGGCGTGCTGTCTATGCCAATATTATGGGCTTCCCTGGTGGTGTAGCATGGGCAATGCTTGTTGCTCGTGTCTGCCAGCTTTATCCTAAGGCTACGCCAGCAGTTATTGTTAACAGGTTTTTTCTGGTCATCAGCCAGTGGCGCTGGCCGCAGCCTGTTCTTCTCAAACCAATCGAGGGCGGACCTCTTCCGGTTCGCGTTTGGAACCCCAAGGTACGTTTGATTTTGCAATCGACTAAGGGATAGCTCAATAATCTCATCGTTTCTAGCTATACAAAGGCGACACGTTCCATTTGATGCCAGTTATCACTCCCGCCTATCCTTCAATGTGCGCCACTTTCAACATCACCCGTTCATCAATGACAATTATCAATCGGGAACTCAAACGAGCTCTGCAGATATCCGAGAGCATCATGGGTGGCAAACGCCCTTGGAGCGATCTATTCGTCAAGCATACGTTTTTCACTGCTGGCTACAAGTACTACATCTCGGTGATCTCGGCTGCGAAGACGAAAGAGTCCCACACAATTTGGTCTGGCTACGTCGAGTCCAAGGTCCGAATGTTGGTACAGAAGCTCGAACAACACCAGTCCATTGCTCTGGCTCATCCCTTCAACAAGGGCTACGAGCGACACCATCGATGCCAGAACGAGAAAGAAATCGAGTACGTGCAAGAAGGAAGCCTTGACTTTCTCTGTAAGGAAGACACCGTGGAATCTTCTATTATCAAGATCGAGCCTGCAGTAGCCGAGTTACCTGTTAAGGCTGAGAACGGGGACAATGGCAATCCCATCAAACCTGAAATTGCGGAGGACGGTAGATTCATCAAGGCTGAGAACGGTGAGAGCGGATTAGCTATCAAATCTGAACATCCAGAAGATACCGGTCCCATCAAGGCCGATCCTACACAACCCGAGACATCTGACAATACCAAACCCTCAGAAACACCAGTGGTAGGTGGTGCAACTGACGTTTATACGACTACACACTACATCGGCCTCGAGCTCGCCTCTGGTACGTACTGCAGCTTTACAACGATTTGATGGTATACGACGCTAATTCTGTAGGCGCCAAATCGCTTGATCTCTCTTATCAAGTTGAGGAGTTCAAAGAACTCTGCACCTCATGGCAAAAGTACAAGGATGAATTGAAAGACGTAGTATCTATCGGCATTCAACACGTTCGAAAGTGAGTCATACATTTGACATTGCAGACTCTGGCACACCTTGGCTTGCTGACTTTGAAATAGCTTCAATCTTCCTGATGATGTATTCGAGGACGGCGAGAAAAAGCCCCAGAAGAAGTCTGCAGCTAAGGGCGCAGCAAACACCAAAAAACGCGGGCCCCCCGAGGTATTTATGCGTCACCACGCGAATTCTCCGTGCCGGCGAGGTTGCGCTGCTTCCTGTGGCATGTCCTCCGACTCGACGCAACATACTAATGCCATGTTCAGGAAACACCGCCCCCTGCCAAAAGACAACAATCCTCAGTTGCGGCTGCGGGCTGAGAATCTCTGCATATTTCGGACACGAAAAGACGAACCACTCGAAAGACTTGAACAGTTGTATGAATGTGCACTTCGCACAATATCTAATGACTCGGCAAGTTCATATGAGGCTTGGCGATTGGCCCTTGGCTGTTTACCAACAACCACACTAACTTAAAAGACATAAAAAGCATACTTTCTTCTGGATTGAACTGCATCAACTTGGTAAGCTGGCAGTCGCATCCGATCTATCAGTGCATTACCGGCGGCGTTACAAAAAATGGAAGACCGAGTAATCTATATTAATATCAGCAGAAGCACGCGGAGTGTGCAGACAGGCGTGTGGCCAGAGTGACACGGCACCAGCTTAGGAGCCGTCTCGACTTCAAGTTCTCAAAGCTATAATCTTTGATTAATTTCACGTTTCATCTGTACTTAGGAACATGGCCTTGCTAGATCAATATAAACTTTTAGGGGCCAGTGTGAGCCCCTGGATTGCGCTTCAATTCTGATCGAGTTTCCAGTGCAGCAGCCAACCGTCGCGGCTTTTCTAAATATTGCAAGCCCTTGGTCGATTCGCTACTTGCATTTCTATAAGTCGTCGTCGTCATCATCACTACCACTGAACCAACCCTCTTGATAAGCATCCGCTAGCTCTGCTAAGCCGTTGCCAAGGTCCTCCCTCTCACTGACTGGCACGAGACGGGTAGATTCTGTCCGCAATGTCCTGATACGTTGCACCATTGAGCTGTTGGTCGAAAGCGTAGTCTGCATACTGGCATCGGAATGGTCCGCCAGCTGGGGGTAAATATGTGGGTAGGCGTCCAGTAGAGGGAATCGTAGAGCTAAATCATACCTTATCTGTTATTAGCATATACTTTCTGAACAAGCACGATTATCAAAAGTGACATACTTGCGCACGATCGAGCTTCCTATGGCGGGACGTTCCCCGGGAGTGAGGTATCGAGGAGTATCCTCATCTTCATGCTCCAGGTGGTCAATATCTCGGCAAGATAGGATTTCGCCAAACACATGCTTATAAGTGTTAAGCCTGGCGATGTGCTGCCTACTCCAAGTCCTTCCTACTTGGAAGAAATCAACATTAATGCGACTATCTTCTGGCGTATCTTTCACAGGTGCCAGAGACATATGCATGCTTGCTAGGGGTTGGTTGCCGCTGACATTCAGGCTCTCGGCCAAAGTATCTAGTGAACCTGGTTGCTCTGAGGAGTTCTGTGTGAGACGCGAAGGCAGGGTGGCAGTCTCTATCGCTGCCGCCATAAGAGCCGATGTGTGCCAGGGTGAGCGACGATCTATGGACACTGCGGTTGACATGTCTTCTTCGGGCAGGGCCACAGGAACAACAGTGGACGCTTGTGTACAGAGTTGTTCTATGCTGTGAGCAGTGTTTGCGAGGCGAAGCTGGCGTTTGGCTCTGGATATATCGAGCGAGGGGCTTTGTAGACCCCATGTCCAGATAGTTGTCTTTGGAAACTCGTCCCTCAAAGACTCGAGATATGAAGAAGTGAAACCGCCCCAGGCGTCATCTATGGTAGTAAAAACTTGTATCCCTTGCATCCGATCACACTCCTCTGCAAAGGGCCTGAAGTCGCGGTCCACGATTTCATGTTCCTTGTCGAGCATAGAGAAAAGTTCTGTCCCCATAGAGAATCGCTCAAACGGCATGGTTGTTGAGTTGAGCTCGAAATCATAGAGTTGAACCAAAGATTTGGGGTGAAAGAAGGCTCTAGAGAAGTCTGACCAGTATCTCACGTTTGAAGTCGAGAGTCGGGCAGGCTCAGTGCCTGCGTCGAGGCTCTGCTGGTATGCGCTGGGATCGATAGGCGTCTGCTTATGCACAACAGATTGACCTGACCTGGGGAAGAGTCAGCACCGCAACGGCTGATGGGACAAGGACTCGCTACTCAGATACATACCATAGTGCTTCTGGGTTGGATTCTGACTCTGCTTCATAGAGTGCGTTGATCTTGCGTAACGAGCCAAAGCCGCCTTTGAGATCGTATATGACTGTTCGTGGAAGAAAGGTTTCTGAACCATCAGCACCTATACCAGCGCGCCAGTGAACATTGTGATCGACGAGAGATTTCTCATTATCAGAGTAAGTGAAGTATGATTCCTCAAGTCTAGTTAGTTACGGTTGAGTAGTGTTGGGAAGAGTCGGTTACTTGTGTGTTCCAGAAATGAGTAGCCGTGTAATTACTCAGCTGACCCAGCTGAAGAGTGACGATTTCACGCATGAGGAAATTCTTTTGGCAAGAAGTGAAACCTCCCTCGTAACAATTATGGAAATAGTTGTAGGAAATTCTGGTAGCGATGCCAAGTAGGTAGGTACCTAGTTGATTACCCTAGATATCTGATGAGGCGAGTGGGGATCATCATACCCTAAGCTTATCTAATCAGATGAACGAGATTCCTTCCATGTGAACTGAATTATTTAATGAGACGATGTTGAAAATATAGCGAGCGAGTCAATAAATTGAAAAGTCGTTGAAGCATTTGTATGGTTTTCAGGGCCCATCATTGTTGGTCATTGGGTTATGGGAATGTGCATTATGTCATTCATTGGGCGACGCATCTATCTATCACGAGACATCCACACCAGCCGAACTTGACACTACATTACTACCTACTGCCTTACATTAAATAATACCTTAGTACCTGTTCTTCGATATAAGAAGAAGAAGAAGAAGATAAAAGATGCCTCAAGAGACCACTGCCACTGCCACTGCCACTGCTTCTGGTGATGCAAACACTGGCTTCTGGAAGGAACTCGACTCATGGAAGACACCCATCGCTAAGCAAGTTGGCCCTCAAGTTCGAGTTGGAGCTAAAGCGCCGTGGTCTCCACGTCTTCGCCTACCTGATGGAAAACCTACACTGGTAGTGTTCCTGCGTCACTGCGGATGTCCTTGTAACAGATCCAGCTTGTCCATTTGACTTGGTTCTCGATGCTAACATTCTGTTTCTCCCCCCCTCAAGTCGCGGAAAAGACCTTTAGATCTCTTGCCGACCTCTCAGATAAGGTCCCGAGTGTGCACTGCATCGCGGTTTCTCACTCATCAGAAGAAGCTACCGACAGATGGCTGCCTCAAGTTGGTGGCGCCTGGAACATTGACATGGTCATTGACGAGGAGCGAGATCTATACGCCAACTGGGGTTTAGGTATCTCATCGACATGGCATGCTGTGAACCCATTCACAATGTGGAATGTTTTCAGCCTTGGGAAGAACGAGGGCATCTGGAATCGACCAACAGAGAGCGGCTCACGATGGCAAACGAGCGGCGCTTTCGCGGTCGACCGCGATGGGACTGTTCGCTGGGCGCAGGTGGCGAGAACAGCAGACGATTTGCCTGATCTCAAGGCGGCCATGACCGCCCTCGGGTTCTCTCCGCCCGTGGACAAACGCCGTTCTAAGCATAATCATTAAGGCGTGGGTTGACACAAGCAAAGCGTACTAACCTAAACTCCATTACAAGCACTCCTTGACTTGTTATGTTATATATATAAAAAATATAGCATCTTTGAAACAGACTGTCACCGTTCATCTACACAAGGGACTATCCCAGACCCCAATTCATGATTGTGTTAACCTGCACAGCCAGCCAATTCGTAACATGTAATGTAATTCTGCAAATCATGGGGTATCTTGTGATTACTTGTATATCACCCAGCTGATCCACGCCGTGCGTTTCCCCCTGATATAATTTTGCCTTGAGAACAGCCAGCGCACTCGTCCTCCATCAAGGTCTATAAAATTGCCTCTCATCCTCCAACTTAAAAGGACAGAACCATGCTCAGCCGACCAACCTCCGTGCCGCCTCTCCTCGATTCCACCACGGAGCATATTCCGCCAGATACGCCGGTGTGTACGATTTTAGAGGCTACCAGCCCAACCAACCCAACGCTGCTGACCATTTCTAGTGCAATCATGCCTTTCTGTTTGAGACTTCCTCCTATGTCTAGCAGGCCCAGTGGATCCTGGTGAGTTGGCGTTGGATCCTTTCGTTTCTTAGAACGAGCTGGCTTGCGACTTTTGGCAACATGAACAAGACTAGATTCTCTTGCAGCAGCACTTGAAATAGCTCTCTCTTCCATCAAGTGATAGAGCCTCTCGGACTGAAGACTCTGGCGTAGATTACTTGCCCAATTATAGAGTTCCAATCGGTCCCAACTTGGAGTTCGTCTGAAGGACCTTAACCTCAACGCCCTCTCGGGAATAGATCTTGAAACCATGGTCCCACTCGATAGAGCGTTTTGTAACAGATTGTCACCATGGTCACGACGCCAATTGATACACTTAACAGCTGCGGAATGGCGTAGTCGAGCGCTGCCATCCAAAGAGAAGATGTGATCGACCAATCGATTCAGATCGGTCGGGACAAGCGGCGCGATGTAATCCGAGTTCATAAGGACGCTGGCATCCATGGTGTCGCAATCCGGTCGGGATGCGGTAGAGATAGCGTACACGCAGTGCAACTCCTTTGGCGATTGAGGACCTTCGAAAGAGAAGAAGTCCACTTCCGCATCGTCCAGACACTTCACAACTTGTTGCTTGATGTGCGCAATTGTTTCTGAATCGAGCTGATCAGCCCGAGAAAGAATAGGTATAACATTTGTCATGCGTTGGGCACGCTTAATATACTCTGCATCTTGCTGTCCGAGGCCTGGTAACACGTCAGTGGGCCTCATCTGATAATGGTGAATGGACGCACCGCTGTGAGGAATGAGGTAAAGTAGAATGTCCACAACTGGCTCGCCGCCAGAGTTAATTAGAGTGAAGAGATCAGAGTCAGCCATGGGTTTGTTCATTAGGGATGTCAAATGGGATTCGACGTAATGTAGATCACGCCAGGGCCCCTGTTGTATTGTCAGCATACGGCAATATCAGGTTGAAACAAGGTTACGTACAGAGGCACCGTGTTCGTGGCCTGGACTTTCGACAAAACACACGTTTCTGTCTAGGACATCGCCGGTGGTAGGAAGTCGCTTTCTTGTTGTTACAGTAAGTTCCGAATCAGATCGCCACCAGGGCTGGGGACGAGAACTGGCATACGTCTCCGTAGCATGTACTGCGTTGCGGTTCTCTATAGGATCCATATGTACGATGTGTTCGCAATGTTCTGCCAAAGTTTTGATGAGTGAAGTTTTGCCAATACCTACCCAAAAAAGAAGTTAAGATTAAATTATGATTCGAATCGCGCCTACTTTGCTACTTACCGGTCTGTCCAGCAACCATGATTTTCAGTTTGCCCAAAGACTTGCCCACTTCAGAAAAGGGACGGCGTCGAGGAACTGTTAAGCTAGGCATGATGAGTTGAGGTACCGTGGTGTTCTGGTTAACCTCATTACTCGCCAGATCTGACATGGATAGTGATGCATTGCCATTGCCATAAACCAAATCACTTTGAGCATCTACAGAGGGTCCCGCGAGGGAGAAGCTTTGCGAGGACATGCTCATGACGGAACCGGAATGCGAAAGGCCGATCAAAGATGGAGTGCTCGGCCGAGATAGCGTATTCAAAGAGTCTTGTTCAACAAGTAGTTCCTCCGACTCGTTAGGTTCTGACGTGGGAGACGTAGGCTTGCTGAAGGCGCGAGCAGACGAACGTGGGGTTGATGGACGGCGCGAGTTGCGACCACACTTGCGAGGATCGCTCTGCTGGCGAAAGCGAGGACGTGAGCGATCTCGGCGAGCGTCAAGGTCTGCCTCGGAGGTAATGAAACACGTCGTAGATACAGTTGTAGAACTGCGCACCAAGCTGTCTGGCCGATCCGGGGAACGGCTATTAAGAGGATGGTTCGTGGGCAAGACAGGTCTCATTGCTGTATTGACAGTGGAGGTTTGTACAAGGAACCTAAGAAAGGGAGAGCACAGGGGCGCCTCGTAGTGGCAGAGCGAGTGCTAAATGGGAGGATCCGGTGTTGCAACAACTCGAGCGATTCGCAAGACAAGATAAACTAGACAAATAAATATTGGAATCTCATGGAATGGAAGATGCGGGTTGTTGTGTTGCAGCTCGATGACGATAGACTATGATAAAGGAAGAAAGGTGAGTTGCAGTGCAAGTAGGTGCAATACAGTAAGGTAAGTACCTACTATCTAAGCCTCCACTGTCAACCGAAGTCGGGTTAGGGGACCATGTACTGACTGTAATCAGTGACCTACTTCTGTAGGTACTGTACCTAAGTACTTGGGCGGGGGAGCTCTCCTGCGTGGAGAGCACCCGACGGGACCTACGCATCACACATCTACAGTGGACAATATGGACACGCTATTCGTGACCCGTGACATGCCTTGACACCCACCAATTACCAGTTTAAGCACTGGTGTCTCTGATCAGAAGCGCGTCCGTTTCTGTCGATCCCATCCAGTCCATCTCTTTCTTACCCACCTATTCAGCCCCTCCCTTCCAAAGCTCCCCTCCCTAGGTACCTAAGTATGTACCTATTTACCTGCCTATGATACGGCGATAACGAGACCATCATTTATCAACTTTGGAACAAACTATCAATCCATCTTCGACCTTCATCTGCGGGTCGGCTTTATATACACAAGCAGAGAGGCTGCGACACGGAAAAGTGAGGCCAACCTGGAAAGGAGCAGCTTTCTTCCGAGTTAGTCAGTCCCCGACTATCAGGAGCGGACTCACTCCCACTTTTATCTTAGGTATCCTTTCTTGGTTCTCCCTCTATAACCTCGTCAGAGTCAGAGTCAGAGCCAGAGCCAGATCTGGATTCGAATTCGGATTCAATTCGGATTGCAAACAAACCCAAATATCTTTCCGGCCCCCGACACTCTTTTGCTTGCTTTTCAGTCTGGATCGGTGGCACACCATCCATTATTCTGTGTTCGACTCTCAACCCTACTACCTCTCGGCCCAGTTACGAGTAGATTCCTAAACAGACCTCCACCCGTTCATCTCTATCATGGACGGAAAACGACACCCCAGCTCCTTCCAACAGCTCGAGAAGCTAGGCGAGGGAACGTATGCTACTGTCTTCAAGGGCCGTAACAGGCAGACCGGAGAGCTTGTCGCGCTCAAAGAAATACACCTCGACTCCGAAGAAGGCACCCCGTCCACTGCTATTCGGGAGATTTCGTTAATGAAGGAACTCAAGCACGAAAACATCGTCGGCCTGCACGATGTCATTCATACTGAGAACAAGCTTATGCTTGTTTTCGAATATATGGATGGCGACCTGAAGAGGTACATGGATACACATGGCGACCGCGGTGCCCTCAAACCCACTACCATCAAGTCATTCATGTACCAGTTACTCAAGGGCATCGACTTTTGCCACCAGAACCGTGTGCTTCATCGTGACCTTAAGCCTCAAAATCTGCTGATCAACAGCAAGGGCCTCCTGAAGCTTGGTGATTTTGGTCTTGCTCGTGCCTTTGGTATTCCTGTCAATACCTTCTCAAATGAAGTCGTCACTCTCTGGTATCGCGCCCCTGATGTTTTACTCGGCAGTCGTACATACAACACCAGCATCGACATCTGGTCGGCCGGCTGCATTATGGCTGAGATGTTTACGGGGCGGCCCTTATTTCCCGGAACCACCAATGAAGACCAAATCATTCGCATTTTCCGCATCATGGGAACGCCGACAGAACGTACCTGGCCAGGAATCAACTCATTCCCTGAGTACAAGCCAACTTTCCAGATGTATGCTACCCAGGATCTTCGAAATATCCTCCCGGCGATTGATCCAACTGGTATAGACCTGTTGCAAAGAATGCTCCAGCTTCGACCGGAGTTGAGGATCAGCGCACAAGAAGCCCTTCAGCACGCTTGGTTCAGCGATTTACTGATGCACCCTCAGCAGCAAGCTCTCCAGGCACAGGCTCGTGCATACTCTCAAGCTGTCCCGAGCCAAGGCTTCGACACATACTAGTTGTTTCGCAGCCGACTTTCATATGCCTTGGCCTTCCGCTGAAGGCGTATCTGCTAAATCTCTTTGGATCGGATTGGTTGTTTCCGTATTTCAGTATTGTCTAGGAACATACGGGAGTGTCGTGTGGCGCTTTGCAAGCACTACGGAGTTTGGGGTCAATATGAGCTAGACGGGGAGCAGAAAGATATCAAGTTTTGGGGGCTGCAGCGTATCTGGTGTCAGGATTTCTTATCATTCGATATTCTTGTGACAGCAACTAATGTCGTGTAGTCTAAGGAGCATGAGTCACCCATCTTCCCCAGTCCATCATTATACATAAGCGAGACGTATGGTTTCTGCACATTGGGCTTCATTTCTTGGGACCATGTCTGTTGACCAGACTCCCGTCAACAGGACTTCTGAACTTCGTTTGGAGAGGGTCCTTGGCCCACGTCTCTGCCAAGGCCGGTGCTTCATTTTGTTCAGCTGGAAACCCCAGGCTTTCTCGCAACCTTTCGATTTCATCTCTCACTCTCTTGGCCACCGAGATTCTCAACTCGGCAGCTTCCGGGCTGTCCCGAAGCAACTCTGGATCGCCTTTTGCAACAAGCTTGCGCCATGCAGCTCGCTGGTGGCCAAAGACTTGGTCAACGTCAGTTGGTTCGCCTATCACTATCCTTACTGTTTTCCCAACACGTGGCGCCCATCTCGGCCACCCTCTGTCTTCGGCCATGATGTGTTGAGTACCATGCACGAACATAGGGATGAATTCGGGAGCAGGATCAGACTCGAGTATTAGTCGAGAGATGCCCCATTTGAAGTAGCGCAGGCCGCTGTCCGGGCTCTGGTGACAACAAGCTTCAGGAAAGACATGAACCCAAGCGTTTCGGTAATCGCGGTAAGCAGACGGCGCCGGGAACTGGTCGAGGCCATTGGTTGAGAAGAAAAGTGGCTGAGGGACAGGGGGAGGCCGTGTTGAAGGAGGGGTCGCAGATAGCGGAGAGTCTGAAGCTGTTGACCACGAGGCTGGCGAGGGACCAGACAGCAGTTTAATGGCTTGGGTCATGGTTGGCTGATACAAACCGCCATATGGGGAATACCACAATCTGTGCGTGGGAAGGACTTGTCCCAGGCTAAAGAAGGTGGATGTGAACCTATTGTCCGTCTGTCAGACAGCACTCGATTTTGTTTACACACTTGCAAACTCACTTATTCTTGAAACAAATATCGTGAGCGCCGAGTCCCCATCTCATGTTGACTGCGTCGAAGAAGTAACGTAGCGGCAGGATGCCCCATATAAGAGGATCGTCAAGTCTGTTCAGCAATAAGATGACCATAGTTAGCTTCCAAACCCATTAAATCCATCTCAAATTACCACATACACTGCGACGTGATTGCACACGGTGAGCAGTCCACGCTCGCGCCTCTCCCTTTTCCGACGATCGAGAACACCCAGGAGTCCATCGAGCCCTGTGACTTGGAGATTATTGAATCCATTCATAAACCCTCTTGAGAGCCCGCCAACTGTGACCATGACAGCCGCTGAGGCTATGCGCCACGGCAGACTTGGCTGCGTAGGAGGTTCATGATCCGACATAATTTGTACAGCTGGCAAACTGCGTTAAAGCATAGTGTCGGAATTCGGAATGTAGAGAGGCACTCGTCGAGTAGAAAGAAGACAGTATTTCTTGATCCCGGACAGAAGCGGCTTCATGGCCAAAGACCCACCTACATGGAACCTTTTCTTTCCATCCTTCCATGCAGTAGGTACCTAGGTTAGTAGGTAGGTACCTAGGTACCCTGTAGAATGACATAATACCTACCTACCTTGCCTACCTAGAGCCGGAGATTCATAACTTTTCTTACTCCAATTTCTACGTACCTCCTCAATCGTCTGTCAACATCCAGCATTCCATTCTACAGTCAATAACTTGCCCTACCTGAAACTAGGTAGAAGACGTATCTCTTCAAATCTGAACCGCTTCGAATCTCAGCCGTACGACTCGGGAAATACTCTCTTTCCTCACCAGCAGTAGCTCTCAACGTCACCGTAACGCTGCACTGCTAGATACAAATCATGGTGTCAGCGCATAGTACGCCTATAACACCATCGCAATTTATTATTACATCAGTTATGCTGATTCAATTTCCACAGGCAAACGAAATACCTCACGCCCCGTCTTCACATCTCACGAACGCGCCCTCGCAAAGTCCCATTGGTCATCATCATCCGCTCGTCTACACCGCGACTCCTTCCTCCCGTTTGGTTCCTGCGGCCTATGTCTCAATATCGCTCGTGACCCGGTCTCATGCCGTCGAGGCGACATCTTTTGTCGCGAATGCGCTCTCTCCAACATCCTCGCGCAGAAAAAGGACATCAAGCGCGCCCAAAAGGCCCGTGCTGTTGCAGACGAAGAAGCCGCCAAGCAAAGGGCACGCGAAGATGAACAGGATCATGCGCGCGCGATTCAGGATTTTGAGTTGACACAAGCTGGGCTGGACCGCAAGAAGAAAGGGGATGCGTATAAAATGGATAATGGGAAACCAGACCCAACAACCGATGGATCGAATGCTCTCGCTTTGGTACCAGCGGCGAAGCGCAAGTTCGAGCTCGATAAAGACGAATTAGATCGCATTGCACGTGAAGACAAAACCAAGGCCAGAAGAGCGCTGGAAGAAGAGAAGGTGATGAGAGTCCGATCATACAAACTTCAGCTTTCCGTATTAACACTATTCTACAGGCTGCGAAACCGCATCTTCCATCGTTCTGGACCCCATCGCTAACTCCAGATGCCCAATCGAGCAAATTCCTCCCGGTGGTAAAGAAGGACAAGACATTTCCAACGTGTCCGGCGTCTTTGACCGAAAACCCGCACTCCATCACATTGCAAAATCTCATTACAATCAACTTCACTGAAGAGGAAACGTCCAAAGGCAAACAAAGAGCCTGCCCTTCATGCCTAAAGCTGCTCACCAACGCATCCAACCCCATGATGGCCAAACAATGCGGTCACGTTCTGTGCCACAGCTGCGTTAAGCAGTTCATGATTCAGCCTTTCAACAAGACATCCTCCGATGACGATACACCACTAACATGTTATGTCTGCGACATACCTTTGACCTCTACGTCACAGACGCAAGATGCTGCCCCGGGCTCTTTAGTACCTGGCCTGGTTGCCCTCCAGTCCGAAGGCACTGGGTTCTCAGCTCATGGGGGCAATACTGTGGAGCGATCCAGCGTTGCTTTTCAGTGTTGAGCCCTCACCAACTATATGTCTTGTTACTTCATTCGCAGTCGCCTTTGTCGTAGGTGAGGCAATAACATCATAAACCACACACGAAGAACAAATCTATGAATAACACCCTTGGTGAGCATTGTGAGCCCGTGACTGAAGAAGCTTTTCAGCAGTTCGCCCTGGAGTCCAGCGTACAATGCTCTTGCGCCCTCGTTTGTGATGATACGAATGATGACGCCATATATGGACTGGTTCAGAAATTCAACGATCCTTCTCAGCATATGCTCAGGCCCTGACCTTCCATCTTCTGGGGTTTCCCTTGCTGACTGGGCGGTGCCATTCGCCATTTGGAGACGGGTTTTGCCTGTTTGAAAAGGATAGGTGATAGCCGTAGCACTGGCTTTGCTTGTGGCGGCAATTAAGAAGGCTATCCATGCTACTGGGATGTCCTCTTCTTCAAGCGCTGGTATAATGCGTGCTGCAAGCCGGCGGTTGACAAAGAATGTGATGCTGGGGTTGAGAGTCAAAATCAGAGTAGCTGAGTAACCAGACCAGAGGCCGATCAAGCCATTCTCCTCTCGGATTGCAGAGAGGATTCCCATGAAAGACTGGTCGCTACCCAGCATCTGCTTCCTCGTTACGACATTAGAAATGGGTGTGGTTAAAGCTCGGGCACAACCACCTGCGATCGCTCCGACGAGGAGCTCCTCGATAACACTAGGTCTCCGATGCCGAGGCCGTAGGTAGTTGTAAAAGCCAAAGAAAAGGAAACTGTCCACGACTGACTTGGCTACGTCTGGTCCTAGTCCGCTGTAGAGGGCCTTGAGCCCACCTTCGTTTGCGGGGATCCCTTTCAGGGCAGAGATTACACCATCGTAAGTGCCCAGGGAATCGCCGCTCTTTCGTTGCGCTTTGAGCCGGGTGGTGACAAGGTCTAATGGATACAAAGATGCTGTTGATATGGCCGTGCCCACCGAGCCAGACACGGCATGGCCGAGAGCGCTGAGGACTTGTTGAGATGACATTGCAACGATTTGTAGACTATGATGAAGATTCAATGCCATAGGAAAGCTTCGTAAATATCAGGAGGCACACGTAGTTGCATGTGTAGGAAATGAGTTGCCAGCAAGACAAGGTAATGTCTTGAGTCGCAACTATGAACGATGCGCGCTACCGAATTTACGACGTCATAACTCAACCTCGGCGCGACAAGTCCGCCAATCCCATCGCATGTGACCCAGTTCCGAGGTACGACAAACAATATAAATAAAGGATTCGCATATTGATAGTGGAGGTTTGCCACATCTGGTGCTTGCTGTACTCGACATTCTGTTGGGTTGCAACAGTAAAACGGACATTTGTTTCATTCGTAGGCCTCTGTAAAAGACTTGGAGGGGACCATGGCTTCTCATCTTCATCTCTGGGAGTCCTGTAGAGGCTTCTATGCTCTGCTTGAAACGGATGGTTGCCTCTGAGGTGTAAAAGAAGCCGTCGTCCTGCTCGAGTTGCCAAAACCTGCAACTCCAAGATCCATTTCTCCTGGGGCATCTTCGGCAGCTGGTTGCAATCCATGGTGGCCTTCAGGTAGCCTTTGCGCCCCAAAACCAGTGACAGAGAAAATATTCGTCCTCCCACTGTTGGTAGCCATCTGAAGCTGTTCATGTAGTCTTGCAAGCTGGTATTGCCGTTTTATAGGTGTGAAAGTGGGCTGCGGTATTAAAGGCTGTGGGCGCCATTGTGATAATGCACTCATCACAGCAGTTGTTTCTTCGTCTGAGTCGACAGGTCCGTTATTTGCTTCGTCTTCATCTTCTATCGGAGCGTTGGCGTCAAGTGCTGCCTCTGTGGATGAGAACATTTGTAAGCCAGGCATTCTTACGTGACGGTACGGGCGAGAACGAAAACCTACTCTGCTGTTTTGCCTGATTCTTCTTCTGGTAAGCAGCAAGAAGCATGTCATATGGCAGAGACCTCCCGGCAACTGCACGTTTGGCGCCCATGCTATGGCTCTTGCATGTCAGTGATCTCGCGCACGGCTGCCCGTTGGCGAGCAGAACACCACATTGTCGTTCTACGTCCACAGGTCCTGACGAGGGTGTCAATATAGTTTCCCTGGGGTGTAATTCTGGAGGGCCTTACCTTTTGGTTTGGGAACTTTGGCCTTAGGTTCATCCTTCTTCTTCTTATTCTTTGGCCCCTTGTCTGGGTCTCCATCAGCTTTTCGCTTCTTCCCCTTTTTGTCGTCTTCTGGCTTCTTCCCAGCAGCCTTCTTAGCAGTTTTGCTTCCGGTGGGCTTCTTTTCGGCCGATATGGCGTCGTCATCGCTGTCGTCGTCATTTCGTTCTATGCCATTTTCTTCGTCCTCCTTCCGCTGCTCTTCTTGTCTTGCTGCCTCCTTTGCTCTTTCTCTGGCTTCGCGGGCTTCCTTTTTTCTCTGTGCCTTCTCTTTCTTTAACCGCAAGCACTGTGCAATGTGTGCCTTGGCAGCCGTCTTCAGCACGCTCTTCTTGCAGTGTTTGCATTGTTGGAGATCAGGACTATCTTCAAGCGGCCGCCCAGTCGCAAATGTTTCACGGGAAGTTTCGTCTAGTTCATTCACTACAGGGCCTGGAGAAAGTGCAGCCTCAGGGGGGATGCCGCTCTTCTTCTTGTCTTGATATCATTAGTCATTTTGGTGTCGTGGCTAAGATGCGACATTGAAACATACCACCCTCAATAACACCACCATCCCTCCAATTTCCGGGTTTACTGTGTTTTGGCGCAGGCTTTTTCAACTTTATTCGGCCGTTCTTGTTCTTCGATGCGACTTTGATCGTGCCGTCGTCGCCTGCAAGCCACGGTTAATCCTATTCAGTCGCGCATTCGTAGAGTCGCGTTACCTTTGCGGGCGTCTGATCCCATGATGGACACGGTTTGCGGTAGGGGAAAAAGAAAAGAAAAAGGCCGAGACTATTCGAGATGTATTTTGTTTGCACCGGTGATGACTTTCGACTTTGTGCGATAACCATGAATTATTTGAAAGCGCAAGGGATGGTCGTCGTAATAAGCCTACATCTATGAATGTTATGGTGGAGTTCAAAGTGTAATTGAGGTACAGCCCGCCCATAGGTACACAGGTGCCTAAGCTAGGTACCTTAGGTAAGGTACTATAGGTCGGGTAGGTAGGTACTCCGTAACTGCCTTACGATTGCGGCTGCCAGTGACACCCGACACATACACGTGCCTCCACTGGCTACTATGTGCCTACGTAGGTACCTAGGTAGGTACTCATGTAAGAGTCGGCCCACCAACACTGCCCTGTTTCTCCGCCCAACATGTTGGGTAATATTGGATGGATCTGGGGTAATATCCATCATGCATGGTACACGTAAAGACACTACCATGATTTGATAACACAAAGGATTAGGCTTTGCCTGACAGCATTGAAACTCTCTTTTTTCAATATTGTGTCCAGATAGGTACTCAGGAATCTGCCTGGGTGACAACGAGTTAGGTTATCCCATGAGTTCCGTCTGCAGCTGGCTTGCGCTCCGGGAGCTACCTAGTAGGTATCTGCGAACGTACCTTACCTTGAGGCCCAGTACTAAGATGATCGTAAGGACATGCCTCTCTAAGGAACATTCAGGCGAGGGAAAAGTTCCATGCGGTACCTTTCTCAGAATTTGGATTCTGTTGGCCACAACAAAAAGAACAAGTGGTGATCTAAGATCCATCTAACCATACTGATCGGGATTTTCTGTGCCCAACACGATCAAAAAGGGGGGAATGGCATCAAGTCCTCAGGACATTGACCAAAACTGCGAAATTTGATGCTCCAAAGGCCGTGCCCAAATCCTACTACCTATAATCCAAACACTCCGATATGAATTTTCCCACCTTGCACCAAACAATAAAACCCAATGCCTTTACTGATGCCAATGCATACGTAAATGTAGCCCCCGTAGCCAACCAATTAACACCGAACAAGATGCTTTCATACTGATCCAGATCTCTCCCGGCTCCGTTCATAGCCATGTTGTTTCTTGGCGAATACATTAGCCTGCATTGCTTCCGGCTGCTTCCTCTTTTATCAGGAGGGAGCCTCGGTACGCCCTCATGGTTTCCATCATGGACTTGGCATGTAGAATGCCCATGTCGCTCCAGATACATTCCATCACCGCCAACGCCCAATCCCAATATGTCCTTGGCACTCCGGGGGCACACGCAGCTACTTGAAGATGGAATAAAAGAACAGGGAGACCAGCTGAGCCCGAGCCCGCGCCTCCCATCCTCTCAACTGGCATGGCAGATTTGTCGGTAAGGAGAGGGTGGCGCCAATGCGTCGGAGTACTCACAAGAGTATCACGGGCGAGCTCTCTTATAATCTCATATCGGTGTCCGTACTCGGCCAGTGACATCAAAGGTGTACTAGACTTTGGGTATTTCTCGATGAACTCAATGATAGTTTGATTCAGAAGAGTGCGTGCCCATCGGTAGTGGCCCCACATTCGGGCGACAAACATGTCATAATAGACATGATACACACCCTCAAATACCACAGATGATGGAAGATGTTTAGCCTTCTCTGTGCGGAATCGCCATGTCGGCCCAAGCTCGCGCTCCCAATCCAGGAAAGACACATCGATGTCGAACAACTGTTTCAGGGTCGCAGCAGTGTGTGTCCGGCCATCAGTCAAAGCATGGGTCTTGATATAAGTTGATACCTGGATGAATCGACCGATCAGTGGACCGAGATCCGTAGCTGGATGATCTGCAGGTTCGAGGAGAGTTTTGGCAAACGCAACCCACTCATACAGAGGGTCCGGCAGAGGCGTTGCTGAGATGTATGCGGGGATGAACTGTGCATAATTGTGAGTCAACATGCAATTGCAGAGGAAAGGCAACGCAGCATACAAGAGAGTAAGACATCTGTACCATGGCACGGACACCAAGAAAAGCTGCTGCCGGCATAGGTAACCACCTTCGCAACAAAGCAACGCCACCCATAACATGCGCGTGCACGTGAGCAATGCCTTGATGTGCCCCTTTAACGAGCTATAAAGATGTTAGTATATATCTTGTCAACATCAAGTACCTGAAGGGAAAAGCAGAAATCGTGCTGACCATGGGGGCATATTGAACAGCATCGGGGGTAAGGGCACACACCTCGAACATGGCAAGCATGACGACGGAGCGCATTGTAACCTCAAAATCCGGCATGCTCGAAGCCTGTATAAGACGACCAGTCTGACGTAGGGCTAGTCCGTATTTTTGTCGGGCCATCGTCATCATACTGGTGTCCCCCCTAAGATTCGAAAGGCTGGCGAGGCCGACGGCAGCCATAATATCCTGCACGGCTGGGTCCCACAGCCATTCAGTACTTGTCAAGTCGCCAGGATATCTGGGCTCATCGGGGTGACCAATGAGGTAGCGATTAACATAGAACTGAACGCCCTGGTCCTCGAGGCTCGAGTCGATGGGTGTCGGGAGCCGCGACGGCCGGGTATGGATAGGATGTGTTGCATTGGCGACAGAGGATATGGACAGGACGGAAGACGAAGTGGGAGACGAAGGGGTAGGAGGCGAAGTTTGCTGGCTCGTTGTGGAGGTAGGGGATGTAGGCCACCCGGCTTTGAGCGATGTGTTGGAGATGGCGAAGGAAGGAGCAGTGTGTGTGTGTAAGGATACAGAGGAGGAAGATGAATTTGTGGAAGCACTGGATGCATAAGATGAAGCAAGAGAGCTTGATGAAGTTTGTGTTGAGAGCCCTTCGGAGGTGGAGTCGCCAACACCCCATTGAGCATGTGCCTTCTGTATCACTTTGCTGCTCTCATCTCGAAACATGAGAGACAACTGGTCACGATAACCCAGACACCTTTTTCCAACTCGGATGCATTGCGAACATTCCGGCTTTATCTTGTCACACTTGCGAGGACACAGCAGTTAGCCATGGACAAACAATGAAATGCAGTTGTCTTAGATAGTAGAACGAGATGGGGTCGCCCGAAAGGCCTATGTGGCTTTCGATATCTTACCTTGATACGCCGGACTCGACAATTTTGGCAGCCCTGGGAGGCTTTACCACAGTATACCATGACCGTCAAGCAGCCTTGCGTCACAGCCGCGCTCTGTGCCGACTGATGGGTTCCAGTGACTATCGAATAGTGTATTTGGCAACACGGAGACGGAATCCGTGGAGCTGCTGGTCTTCCGGATTTCCGATCCCAGTCAGTACCTACGTAGAAATTCCAACGAGTGAGATAACAGTTGCAGGTTGTATAACAATTAACAAAGTGTTGTGACGTTGTAAGCTTATTGGCCGTGGTCCAGGATGGGGTGTGCTATCCAGGTTAAATTAATAGGGGCAACGGATGACAGGTAGAAATGCTAGGACAATGGATCATGGCAAGATTGGCGTACAGATGCGTAGCGGACGAAAGACAATAAGAGAGTAAGTAGGTAGGTGAGGTTGAGGAGCCAGCTCAAGAAGCAAAGCCCATCACGAGCAAACCCCACGACGAATCGCGTATAGTGAGTGGCCTTGCCTTGCTTGCGTTGTACTGGTTGCGCCCGCCGTCTCAACCGTTCATATATGGAGGTTTGAGCTCGGCAGATTCACTGACATCCGCCTTGAGACTACCGCTGGCGTGTAGCCTCAAAACGAAGTATCCGCGTCTTGCCCTGCCTTGTCCTAAATGGGCGTTCAGCTGATGTTGGTTAACTGGGTCACAATGGGCAACAGATACTATGAGACAAGCCCGTTGTGTTTCCGATAGGGAGATGGAAAAGGTAAGGGGAGGGAAGGAGTGTAGGGGTGGCCCGCAGCCCAGGGAACGGAAACTGAGAGAAGGGGAAGAATATTAGATGTCTAATGTGAATTTCGCGGGGTAGGCACGACCTCAGTACTTACCTACCTAAGTAAGTACCTACCCAAGGGAACGGGACAGGATGGAGAGACACCCAGGTACTAATTCACCTATTATAGGTAGGTATAGATAGGTAGGTAAGTACCTAGGTAAGTAGGCAGGTACAGTCGGGTATGTAGGTATAGTACCTACCTTACCTTAGTACTCACTCGGCACATGCAAGTGAGTTTATGTCTGCAATTGCAACAGAAGGCCGAGTCAAGCGCAGGGATGGCCAGGATGGGATGGGCGGAGTCGGGTAGGTAAGATAGGTAGGTTGGAAGTAAAAGTAGGAGAAGGGCTATGCAGAACAAGAAAAACAGCATTACTATACCAAGATGAAAACTACTAAGGCAGCCGGCACAATGATATGTGCCGTCGGCCGTTTTTCTTCTTTTCTTTTCTTTTCTTTTCTTTTTCAAGTAGTGACAATTGGTTGTGGCGTGGCGTCCAGTAGATTAGGTAGTCGGCACGTTTGAAAGATTAGAGATTGAGCAGGCAAACAAGGGTAAGAATCTAAGTAGGTGCTGTATGGTCGAGACGGAAACGGAAGCAGAAGCCGTAAATTGATGGCTCCTTGGACAAGAATGGTAGGACAGCCCAAGTAGTGGACCCAGCCTACAAAAAGAGCTAACTACCTGAGGTAGCAATGGATCCATTACAGCCCGCGTCTTTAGACTACCTACCTTAGTACCTAGGTAGGTAGGTAGGTAGGTAGGCCCAGGTACGGCCTCAGTACCCGCTCCACTCGCTCATTTAGTAGGTACCTAGGTATCTGACCAGCACTCGATTTTGGTGCGATAGTACCTGACGATCGCACACTGTTTTTCAGATCCCACTTCCAGTGCAATTTGATCTCTGTTTGCACATATATATATGTATTACTTCTATAAGCAGTATAGAAAACATTTAGTTGGCAGCATGATGCGTGTGGAGATTAATTAATACCGTCCACGGCACTAGCACAAATATCGATCATATCTCATCTCGGGGAAGATCTTCAGCCAGCATTGTCAAATGCAACAGACGCACGTTCAACACGCTCGGATCTTGGGGGCGGTACGGCTCCAGGCAGTGGATACTCTCAGGTTCAACCAGCGCACTATCGTATCTAGATCAAAGGCAGCTGGAGGTCTGTGAAACCGAACCGTGAAAGCTCTCATGCTCGCCGCAGATTAATGGGCTGACTGTACGGATGCGTGATGCGTGATGCGTGATGCGTGATGCGTGATGCGGTGATAGGTGTTATTCTGAGTGGTCCAGGATAGCAAGGGTCTCCCTGTCAGCTATCATCACAACTCACGTCAAGAGGGGAAAGTTCAAAGGATCAAGGTTTGGCAACGTGAGGAAAGGGGCAGTAAGTACAGTAGTCTGATGATGCAATAGCGTAAGATTTCCCATTTTTATGTTCTTCACAAAGTCATCCATAGCAGCAGCAAGCTTCACGTTAATAACTCGCTACCAAGGAAACGGGGATCCGATTGTGTCTTACTTCCATCCATCTATATCAGCCTTGTCTGCTCACTTGCTTACGTACCTAGGTGCCCGTTCATCAATGAGAGTTTCTTGCACGGACGGCATATTTCCTTATGCATTAATGCTTCATTAAACCCTGACAAGAGATTTCGGTCTGATGGACTTCCATTCAATTTAATTCAGGTCTGACCTCGTCAGCCTACGTACTGGATCTGTTTGCCTGGATTACCAACAGGCCACAGGGGCAGCATACAACAACCGGCAAGTTAATTAATTCATGATGTAGGCAAAATCGCTGAAAAGGCGCCTATTGATCTGAGAAATACTCTAGCCTACAGACTACCGGTAGAAGTCCGTGGCTTCGCGGTCACATCCCCGTGCAAAAGCCGGCACTCGGCCGAATTGCTGCTAGGGCTGCATATTGTCTCAAACGGTCTGAAGATGGCCGGTTCTTATGCCCGTCACATCTCAACGACCTGCCTAATTTGTAAAATGCAAACAAAAGCAGCCTTCCATACAGATCCATACCTAGCTTAACATTAGACATTGTACCTAACTATAAACAGATAGATATGGGTATTATAGGATATGCAGGTAGTATAAGGAACTCGCATATATCCGGGCAGATATCAGGTAGGTAGTATATCTTGTTTCCTCAAAATAAAGATTTCCCCTCTATTGTATTAGCACTAAGATATTAAAGCATTTAATAATATTATGTGCTTAAGTCTAGATAACTGGTATTTGCTTTCCTATTAAGCTTTTTAGTATTATAATAACAAATCTAGGTAGTAAATGCTAGTATTGTACAGTACTGGCTCTTTATGAGATTTTACTACCTTTTCTCTCTCTTTCTTTTCCCTTCTGCGTTTCTGCTTGTCGCTCGTGCGTTAAAGCTGTACCGTACCTACAGCAGGTCCCTACAATGGATATCCGTACAAGAAGTTCGTTTGGCTTTCCCCGCTTCTATCCTGCCAACAACCAACTTGAGCCATGACGTCGTAGATGCACCCGGCACGGCACGGTACGGTACTGTTAATCAATCACACCTACAGATCCATTATGGATACAGTCGTACCTACTAAGGTAAATTACATGCAGCAAATGGGTACCTACTAGTACTTACTTATCTAGGTAGGTAGATAGACGGTACCTAATGGAGGCTGTCTGGGCCAAGACAATTCTTTTGTCTATATCACTAAGACAAAGCCTCTTCATTACCTAGGTGAGCAATGCCTCTTAAAATATATTCACCTACCTAGTACTTGCGTAAATTTAAATACTTTCTTCTTTCTTTGTTGGATCTATGGATACCTAGGTGCCTATCCTTCACCTGCCAGGCTGTACAGTATGCTCGGGCCTCCATCTGTAACCGCCTACTGTCAAGCTTAGGTATTCCCTGTCGTGTCTTTGTGGAGGCCAGAGCTACGTCATGTCATACCTACCTACCTAGGTACCTATACAGTAGCATCCTTCTTCACGGATGAATCCTGCCATGATTGGATCCCATGCAACAAAATGTGAATAAGGGAAGTTGGAGCGGGGATACGGCTGGAGTACCTATCAAGAGCGTCACCCACCCACTACCTACCTACGTAGGTACTTGGGTAGGTATCAAGTGTACGGTAGGCACTGTACCTAGAAACAGGCACTGGCATCCATTCCGAGGTATGAACTAGGTAGACAGGGTAGAGTACTAGGACATCCAGCTACTACACCACTTGTACACCTATCCTCAGCATCTATACTGTACAGTAGTACTGTAGGACCCTGCCAGGCCCATTGATCGACCGCGGCGTCATAACTCGACGCCGCCACATACGGATCATGGAAAAGCCATGCCATCTTTCTGTCTTGACTTAGAGGTACCTAGGTATCTACCGAGGTACCCGACACAGATGTGTTATACAGCCTATCATCTAGTACTAGCAGGTAGGTATCTATAGTACAGTACAATACTCTTCTTTTGGTCATGCTATATTCCATCGGCTTGGTAGGCTAGGACAACCAGGAGCTACAATACCTAACTCGACACGGACTGTAGACACTGTACTGTACTCGACGGAAGGCTTCTTTCTATTCATAGTAACTCTCTCAGGCACCTTAGCATCCAGCTATGATGTATCTGGTCTACTGACCTGTTCAATCAAACACCTGTGTATCCTGGGGGCGGTTAGTCAGTAACCTGGCACCCAAGAAGAAACTACGTCAGAGCTCGCCAAACCATCCCCCCCCCCCTCCTCCTCCTCTTCCCTATTGTTGGATGTGATATTTAAACTTCAGCTATCTCTGTGACACTCCTGCTCCTTCTCATTGTAGTCTCTGTTCATCATTATACCCCCGTTTTGCACCCAAGATACCCCGTTAAACTCCAATCCTACGTCACCTGAGATTTCGCTTTCCTCTACCTGCATACCTAGGCTACACACAAATATAATCACAATGGATACTATCAACAACCTCACTGCTACTGCCTCAAAGGCCATCTGGGGCGAGAACGAGACAGGTAACAGAGAGCCCGTCTCTGGAGTCAAGGGTGACACTGCCCATGGCGAGCCATATGATGCTGGCAATCTTGGTGCGAAATGGGACCCTATCTTAGCATGTGCGGATTGTTTTACTGACCATGGTTACAGAAACCCCCCAGCAAGAAAGAGCTGCAGAAAGTTACAGCTATGGAAAACATGGCGAGGAGCGCACACCCGGACTCGAGCGAGAAGATCCTACACCAAAGCCTGTCGAGAACTCAACAACTGCTCCATCTGCAGTTCCGGCTCCCGCTCCCGTTGCAGCCCCCAACCACTCAAAGGATACCACTGCCGACCAGAACGATACGCGCCCCCCGGAACAAGCCGACAAGGGTAACAAGGACCTTCACGACGTAGACGACACCTCCAAAGGTACCGACGCCAAAATTGGCGAGGGACCAGGGCCTCGTCCTATCGACAAACTCGCCAAGGAGCATGGCGGTGATGCAGGAAATGCTCCGGTCGAAGGACAATCCAGTAAGCCAAATGAGGTCGGCTCTGGCGTTGGCGAGTCGTCCAACTCCGAGAACCAGCCCCACGACCCCAAGGAGGATGAGTACATCACTGCCTCCGGATTTGCTGCTGATGGCGGCGATTTTGACGCCTCTAAGCCCGGTGCCGGACGCGAGGCCGACCGTAAGTTAAATGTCTTTACTGTCCTTTCCATGGACCACGGCTAATGATCGCCAGGGCTTATGGAGCAAAAGGGTGTTCATCTTGGTGAAGGTAGCAGCTCAGAGCCCGCCTCTCACACTGAGTCTCACTCCAGCGACAAGCACCATGGCAGCTCCCACGAGTCCAAGAAGGATAAGCCCAGCCTTGGCGAGCGCATCAAGGCCAAACTTCACAAGCACTAAGTGGCAGTACGACTCCAGGACGTTGTAAATGTAGTATCTAATGAGTGGAAATAATATCGCATAAAGCTTACAGTGTGGAATTTATGTTTTGAGTCAATTTGATTGTACTCGCTCCTCTATCAATACTGGACAAAGTCCCGCGTGCAGATGGTTCGCTTCGACAGTTTGAAACAGCGGCAGCGCATCGATGTACAAGACTGACGAGAGATTGCTGCATGTTTTCTTTTATCTGTTCCTTTAGTCAAAGGCCTTCAAGAGTAATTCACCTTCATCGTTGCAAGGATATTGGCCCTATACATTAACGTGATGGATGATGGTATGAAGTGCTGTTGCAGGCGCAAGATGCCGTCGTGCTGACCACTAGCATCAACTTGCCACACAGTGAATCAGATTCATAACAGATCATCTTGCAATAGGTCGGATTAACCATTCGCTTCCCTTGGATGCTTCTAGGCGTACTATGCTGCCTACGTGAGTCTTCCAGGTATATTTAGTCCTCGTGCGACCAGCGTACACTTGCAAATTCCACCATTCATGTCCGTCAAAATTGTGAGCCCGTCTCCCATGCAAAGTTCCCATTTGATTTCTGGTGCGCCAAACAAATCCGCCAAAAACGATACATATACTCAGGTACTGCAGTTGCTTATAACAAGCCCGGTTTGGAACCATGTTTTCAAAATGCCCCGTCAACATCAATATACGTCCCAATAGCCGCCAGTATTACCGACGCCATTGTCAAGCATCTCCGCACTTTCAAGGCCCCCCTGACCAAATCCCACCACACCAACTCCTCCGGGCCGTCTCCCGATTCTGTGCTCTGGTGTAGCGCCGCTTCCTGTCCATTCTGACAGCTGGCGGCGTAACATACGCCGCAAGTCATGACTATTCGGGACCACCATAATCTGTCAGGATGGCAGACGGCTTTGCAATACGACCCTTCCCGGTTCGTCCTCAATTCGCTTTCCAAATCTAGATGGTTGAGATTCGCAGTCGCAGAGATACTTCAAACATTTGCAGGGGCTCATTGCTTATAGAAACCCAGACTCGGCCAAAACCCTGTAATTAAGAAACGGCAAGTAAGCATATGTCTTTCTCTCACTTTAACCCGAAAACAAAACGCGAGTCGCTAATGCGAACTGACAACTCCAATGCGCCGAGTATCGTAAAACAGCGACTTAAAAGAAGGAGGGCACCGCTCCATACGATGCGGGCGTGTTCCGCAATGCAACATACCTCACAATCTTCTCATCCTCTCGCTCACGAGGCTCAACCTGCAAGCTCTTGTCATACATCTCGTGCACATCACCGGCGGCTTGCATGTTGTTCAAGATGTAGTCTTGCAGCTCCGGCACGGGTTGAAGTGAATATCCCACGTTTTGGTACTGCTGAATGTCTCGAATGACTTCAGCAGTTTTAGCACGTTTAGCGAAGTTAATGAGGTTAGTCTTCTTGATAATAGAGGGAATACCATCTTCGATGAATGTCAAATCGGTCAAGTAGACACCTTGAATAGTTGTGAGTATTATCATTCATGGATGAGTTCGGGGAGAGGTTTCGTACCGAAAAAGGGGATACAAGGTGGGTTAGCGGCATGGAGAGCCTCTCGGTACTCGCCGAAATTCTTGGTGCTTGCCATCACCCTGCGCATCGATTCCAACGTAGCATGTGTACGTTGTGGCACCTGGTCCCATGTCCGCTTGAGTCGAGCGATGGGTGCAGTACCCAATGCAGAGATAATCGATGTCAGTGTTGAGAAGTTGTTCAAAACACGGCATCGCTATTCTAGAGTCAGTAACTTTATTGGCAATAAAAAAAGACTGTGCATGTGGTCAACTCACGTCGGCAACAGAAACGAAGTGCTTGATAACGACCACTCGCTTCTTGACTTCCATCTGGGCCAGGATCATCTCGGCGACCCAGTTGGTCATTTGGTTCGAGTGTAGGATGAGTGCCTTGACGTTAGGCGCCAAGTCAGGTTCGCCCTCAGGGACCTTCTTCTGCCAGGTCTTGTTCAGACACTCTGTCGCCTTCACCTTGCCATACAATCGGGATTCGACGATAGTGAGCTGGCGGGCAAATTCGATTACATCAATATCCAAGAACTTCAGCTTCTTCATGTTCTTAGGCATGATCGGCGTCGGCGTGTTCTGGTTCACCGTTTGGATCATCCTGCGAGCACCGGCCTCCTTGCCACTCAGTCTTTGATCAAGGACTGCCATTAAAGGTGCCGAACCGGGTGTTTCTGTCGATTTGACTGTATCTTTCGCAAAGCTGTAGACGTCACGGACAAGCTGTTTAGACTCGTCATTATAATCCTCCATCCAGAAGTTGTCAAACCAGTTTTTCAGGATATTAACAACACGGAACCGAATAAGCTTTTGTTTTCGATCCCTCCAGATCTCAAAGTCTACCTGGCTGAGGCCCTCTGGCGGTTGGATGTTGAATCGCTTGATAAGCATTTCGAAAAGTTCTCGAGCTGTTGTAAAAGATCGATATGTAAGGAGGAATGTGTTATTGAAATTTGAATCAAGCTTGTCGTGACGAGTGAGCTGCTCCACGAGGGCTGGCAAGGATCCGCCCTTGACGGTAGGGGGCGATGTCTTGCTGTCCCATGATACCTCATGTTCATAATCTAGGAGCAGAAATTCGGGTGTGTCTTCTGTTACTGGAACCTGTGGGGACGGGTCTTCGCCAAAGATCTTTTTCACCTTGGAGTAGTCACCTCTACGCATGTTGCCAGGTGCAGGCTCGCCCTCGGTAAACGATTGTGATGTGATGAGAGGCGGCCGCACGGGAGCAGTTCTCGATTCGGTGCGCTGGTGTGGGCGGTCGTATGGCATTGTCTCACCTCTTTGTAGAGTGCTCCTAACAAAGGAGTTCTCGCGAGGCCGTGGTTCCGTCTGGTGTTGTTGCATGTTGATCTGGACTTGCTCAGATAGCAGTTGCAGGGAGAAACCAATATGGGAAGAGTTGGTTTCAAGCGCTCGGGCGCACTGTCGGACATATTCCAAACGGTTCTCCAATGCCTCACCACGAACTTCGGACCATTCGTCAGCCAGAGGTCCAGCAACGGCTTGACAACCCAGGATGAGGTCAGAAATATTATCGTAAAGGCTCTGCTTGTTGGTACCGAGGTCAGATAATTGAGGCGTCTGGAAGCTGTTGCCCAAAGAAGACAAATCAATAGACTCAATCATGGCTATCCATTGCCTGAATGTATCAAGAACCCTTCCGCCAGCAAAACAAACATTGTTACCGATGACCTCGTGCCTGTAAGGTGTAACGACTTTCTCTAGTACAGCAAGGCTTTTGTCTAGTTCCCGAATGCTGGATACGAGGATGCGCTTCTGTTCGTCCAGTCGCTCGAGCATTTTGTTGTCGAGAATTGCGGTGGGTTCCACGACACCCTCCTCGTCTTCAAGGAAATTGGCCGTGATTTCATCTCGGGGACCCAGCCCATTGTTTTGCCAACTACCACCAGTAGTGCTGCCAATAACGAAGCCTGGGAAGAGTCGAGGGATCTCTTCGCCACGCTGCTGCCGAGCCACTTCCACGTAGCTGTATACACCCATAAGAACGCCATCAGCCTCTTGCAGACACTTCTGGATGGACTCGGCATTGGGCCAATCCGCGGCCGCTATGTGAGAAGAAATGACAAGCTTGGAGAATTTGGACATCATGTCGCGGAAGTGAGGATATAGAGCTTTGTTGGTCGAAATGATAGAGGGTTGACCCGAATGGTTGTCAGTAGTCCCTGAGCCAGCGGCAAGCAGCAATCGTAAGTGATCAGATATATCTTCAGCTTTTGCTACATATTCTGAGCGGTTGTTATTCATAATAGCTTCGCGGTAGCGGTCGATAGCGCGCCGCATATTAGAGACGAGCAAGGTCCAACTGAGAGAAGGCGTGGAGCCATCATCGAAAAATGATCGAGGAACAGTAGCCGTAGTGGGAAGGTTATAAGTAGTGCTGGTAAACGAGGTCGCCGATGCTATGTTAGGGACTTGACCTGCAGCAAGATGGCCGTTCGATGCGGCGCCATTTCGAATGCGGCCGACAGGCGATGCGCCGTTAATGGAATCCATAGATGTCGATGGCGACAAGGCACCAAACGAAGCACGGTGGCGATGCTGGAAGATGTCAGCAAGCTAAATTATACAGCGGCAGCATCCATGATCTTTTCAAATACCTTTGAACGACGTGAGGCTAGTCTCGACGAGTCACCTTCAGCCTCGGACGCGGATGTCAAATATTCATCGTCCTCGTCCTGAGTCAGACCACGAGCCATCATTTCTGGAGGCGGCCTGGTTTTGTCGGGGATATTAACGTTCATTCGGTCTCGTGGGCCAGTCTCGTTGGCAGATACAGGAGATTCCAAAGGCAGTTCCATGCTACGGTCTCCTGTCATCATATTGTAGTAGAACAAGCGCCCATCGGGGGTCGCTTGGGGAATCCAAAAATCGGCCCTTGAGCTATCTCCACCATCTGTCCCCTCGAGTGGGAGTGCTATAGGGCCATCCTGTTCAGAGTCATCGTCTTGATCATACTGGTCATCGTAAATCTCAGGATCCTCGACCTCATCCTCGGCAGCGTCGAAGACTCCGTTATGGGCACTGTCAGGAATATCGTCGGGACTCGTAATGATTTGGCAGTAGTTACTTGGGAACCAGCCTCGAACACCGTTTATGACACCATCCCACCAGCCGCTCTCGAGCTGTGTTATGACTTGAATAACATCTCCTTCGTGAAAGCTGAGACTGGTGCGATCGTCGGCCTCGTAGTCGTAAAGGGCGCGAACGTACATGGCCCCCATAGGGGCGGTACCGACGATGCCGTTCATGAAGCCCCAGGCGGGATCAGCCCGAGTAGTTGAAGATTGTTGTTCGGAAGCTTGCACGGAGGTAGACGTGATGCGCACGGAAGCGGACTTTGAGTCGCCGGAGGGGTCGTGGATAGTGCGCGAAGAGTGGATACTTGGCGGCACGGCGGCGGTCTGTATCTTGAGCATATTGCGGCTGCAAAGCTCACCTCAGGGCATGGTAAAAAATGACGGACCCTATTGGTGATAAAAAAGAAGCCGATCTTGAAAAGTTCAGTTCGTGGGACGGAAGAGACGGCGCAGCAGCGGCGACAGCATGCCACGGGAATTGCAAGGAGTCGCAGGAGGTTGCAGACCTTGCTATGAAAGGCAGAACACGGAGTAGAGTAGAATAGAGGGCCAAGAATCCAGGGGGGACTGCTTAGAGGGGTGACCGCGCTGGGACCAGGCTTGATGCGAGTGGACGGCGAGGGGCTGACAGGAGTACAGCAGAGGGTAAGGATGAGGAGAACGACGACAAACGGTTCAACTGGAACGACATAGGTTCAATAGGATATAGAATATAAAGATAAATCAAAGCGAAACAGCCTTCGGTCGAAGAAAAAGGTGCTGCGTTTGTGAACAGATGGTATAGAAAGAAGGTAAGGCATCAAACCAAGAAAAGAGGCCACAGCAACTGACTTAATTAGTACCGTTTGAAAGTAGCAGGCGACCTACCTAGTATCTACAAACAGCCCAGGTGTAAGTAGCTCTTATTGAGTCTGGAGCAGCTTCAGGCTGGTTTGGTTTGGTCGCTCAAAATAATGAACATTGAGATACTATGTACTAACTAGCTATTACTCTTCTGATAGACTGATCCTGCACCTCAGTTTGTCCGCTGGTTAACTGATCAATGGATGTCAATGTCAATGTTAATGTCAATATCAGTATCGATATCAATGTGGGAGCAACTTGGACAGGCTACCTTCTAAGGTACCAAGGTACTAAGGTAGTAAGTAGTAAGAGGTAGTAGGTAGAGTCTGAGGAGGGGTCCTTTTGTGCTTCTCTCGCGCTCTTTTAATTAACAGACATCCACCTATCCAGAGGTACCTACTAAGGTAGGTACCTAGGTAGGCACGTAGGTTAGCTAGGTACCTATAGTACCTAGTAGTTAGTGACCTTATTAGATACTAGGTACTGTACGACTAGGCACTCTAGGAGGTAGGCAATGTTCCATTCGTTCGATAAACAAGACTTGATATTAATTAGCATTAATTAATATTTCCATTTGATCCTGACAGATACTCGCGACACTGCCGTAGATCCGTTAGTGTTGGATTTCTCCACCGAAATAAAATCACGTCGCAATGAAACCGTCCATGTCCCATTCGCCAGCCCTTTTAGGTAATTGGCTGGGTTTCTGATTCTTCTACAGTATTCATCTACCTAAGTACCTATAGGTAGGTATGGATTGACAAGGAGAAGATGGGACTGACTGACGTGCAGTAATTAACGCGATCCAAGGAGTTATTGACTTCTGGAGCCAATACAATATACTGTACTAGAACACGTATTAGAACACGTACTGCTAGTGGTTACTCTTAAACACATAATACACAGAGCATCCAGTGGATGGGCAAGTACCTATAGTACCTTGGTAACTACAAGTCTAGGTACGATACACTTCCTGGGTCTGAATCGCAGTCTGTTTCATCCCAAGACGTCGCACGTTCTTTAGCAGGCACAAACTGGGATGCGACGTACTACTATGTAGATGGATAGGTAGGCAGAGAGGTACTCTGTACCATACGTATGATTAGGTAGGTTAGTAGGTAAGTACATGCAAAGCCGCAACGAGTCAATCCCTCAGCGCTGAGGAGTCTCATCAGTACCATTTGGCAATCAAGTAAGACGGAGGGCGTGGGACAGGCTCTGTCAACAGCGAGTTTGCATCTTGTCCAGTGATTCGAAATGACTATGAAGCAACCTAACCGCACGAGCAATAATAGACGTCCGACACGCAGCTTTGCTACGGGCAATGAGCGCAAAAATAAACGGAATCTTCTCTCGAATTCAAAGGCAAGCAATGTCGTGATGGGGCATTTATTCAGAAGAGAGGTAGAGTAGAACGCGCCGACAAGACTTTATGATATAACATTAAATAGGTAGAGAATATCGTAGTGATGGTCTCGCTTCTGCTAAGTTTCGGATAACCTAGACGAGAGTACAGTATAGTACAGTACATACACTGTACAACCAGCCCCTGAATGTTTAGTGTTGTCCTGACCTCCCAGTAATGATCTAACCCGTTTCCCACCGCGACGAGACTGGCGCACGAGCACAAGCATGGTCATGGCCAAGGTCATGATTTTCTAGGTCCCATCTCCATAAGAATCTAACAGATGCATCGATAAATCCAACAGCGTCAAAGATTACTGTACTGTATAGCGCTACGTTCAAGTTAGTAGGTACTTGGTTTGCATTCCATTTCGATAAATAGGAGGCTTCAGATCAAAGGTCAACGCAGTATCCGTTAGTACCCAGGAACCTAGGTACCTACCTTAGTAGACTACTAAGGTAGGTAATTACTAAGGTATCCAGTCTCAATAACCCTGCATCGGGAAAGCAAACCTGATGCACCCGACTCCACCACCTGCCGTCTTGTCCCTCTCACACCACGTGGAGCCTAACCCAAAGAATATAGACTCCCTACCTTCCAGTTAGCACTTTTCTAATGTACCTATGCAAAGTACTCCGGGAGACTGCCGCGGACCCGCCTCACCCGCTAATAAATGTTTTGGGTAGTTACAGTAATACGGAGTTTGGTAATGTACTACACATATATATTATTTTATCCTTAGTACAGTTTAAAGGAAAGAAAGAAAGAAGAAGGGGGAAAAACTAAAACTAAAACGCAAGGGCTAGAAAGGAGTTTATGTATCCCTTGCTTTGTCTTTTTCTTCTCACCTTCTTCTTCTTCTTCTTCCTTCTCTTTTTTCCCCTCCCTTCCCCATGAGACCATATTTCCACGTATTGCGCAAGTCGAGGAACAACTTGGAGGAAGTCATCTGCTGTTCTAGAAAGAACAAAACGTTAATTACATGTTACGCACCGAGCCGCCTACCTCGATACGCAGCAGAGCCTATTTCCAAAGGACAGGTACGATTTGAACATTCCATTTGGAAAATGTCCCGGCGGGCTATTACATACAGTACCTACCTATCTATACTAACAACGCGCTGAATCAAACGGTACCCCCTCACTTCGGAGCAACAAACTCATCTTGTACAGTTTCTTACTGTACGTACGTATTCATTTGAATTGATGCTGGTCTCGTCAAGACGCCAGTACTGTAACGTCCGACCGTTGCGGGGTACAACAGCGTTGCGACAAATAGGTTGCGGATCCGAGGGGCCGGAGCTGAGAGAGGCTAATGTGGGCCCGAATGGCGGTTGATTATTAGCGCATATCTTGAGTTTCCATTCTTTCCATAGCGAGATGAACCGTTCTAGCTCGCGGTCGTTTCCCTGAAGCCCACAACCATTTCCGTTCTGGCGACGACGGCATCTTGCGTTATGACTTGTCCCCTGGCGTGTTGTGGATCCAGGATGCCCAACTGCTGAGAGGGACACCAAGAATATAGGTTGGATCCCGACTGCTTGTGAATATGACGCCTGTCATTCTGTTCTTGGTGATCGCGCATCCTCCGTCGATCTTGTCGGCCAGATTCATTCTTTTGCTGCAAGTATGCCGTAACGGGCTCAGTGACGAAGTTATACATATAATCTTTGCCTTTAGCTTCATGCCTCTCTCCTGACATGTACAATATGTGATAGCTTATAAAGGAGCCTCATGAATAGCTGATCAACCAATGCCACCTGCATGATTTCATGAGCCTTTACCAGTGGAAACACTAGCATTACGGCATGTCCGATAATAGATGGATTGTTGCTATTAATTAGCCCAGATGCTACTGGTGAAATCAAGAGAAGCTCCATCGTTGTCATAAAAATCCATGATAAGCAACCTATGGATTGATTGATTGCACCTAACATTCAGCAACTGCGTTCTGGTAGCTCAACCAACCAGTGATAATTAACAATGAACGTCTCGTCGAAAATGACAAACCTCTGATGATATAAAAAGGTCCGTGAAATTAAACACGAAATCATAGGGAGATTAGACTGTTCCAGAGTCGCGGCTTGAGCGAGACCATCCATATCAATTGTTCTGATACAGGGGTTCTCTGGGCGCGAGACCGCCTGGAAGTCTCATTAACTTCCCCGTGTGATAGTCCGCCTCGCACTAGAACTTAACGTGCTTGACCAGGGAGGCTCGCATCAAGTGGGGCGCGGAATGCAAGGCGCGCCCGCGACGACGGTCTTGCGCCGGTGCACTGGGAACGGGATCTCTTTTTGACAGCCGCCGTACTATGACGCTACGCCTGAACTGCGCTGGTGGCAGTTAAAAACAGTATGGAAGTGATACCCAGTCACCCAGTATCCCCTCCACTCCATTCTAGGAGCATGCCTGCTGGGTACTAAGGTAGGTACTATTGATGTACCTACTTACCTACCTACACACACACTCACCTGCTGGTCGATTTGGTGATGATGGAGCACAATGGACTTCCCCGCCTAATCGCTTCAGCCCGGCCCCGGATGATTTCATGATCTCGCGATCACGCTTAAGATCCAACCGATTCGGTCTGCTTAACCGATGTCCAGTAGCTGGGAAAGCTGCTTGTACGTCTTCTGGCTGGCCCAACTCTGTCTCGTTGGCGGATGCGTGTCTCGTGCCTCTTTCCTTTTTCCTTGTTGTGGTCAATTACGCTGCGTTCTTGATTAGATGTCTGGGTAGATGCTGCCATCCCTGCTCCCATTGGCTTCCATTCTCCGGCCTCGGTCCCCTGGAACCTGTTTGCTCGTCTTGACAAGGCCCCCCAAGTCTCCTCCTCGTTCCTGTGGATAAAGGACGAGTGGGCTCCTGCACTCGGACCGCCAGTCTTCGAGGCGGACAGGACTTATTACGGACTGAGTGGATAGGCATTCCCTGTACCTTGAGCATGGTCTATCGACACCGACATTGACTCCGACATTTCATACCCGTCACCGACTCTATAACCGTCAAGAGATACGATATGTCGCCCTTGACCGACGGTTTCGCAGACGGAATCGTGTCTCGCTCTGCGTTGGGACATGCAGAGTACGTACTCCCCGTTGTGGATGTCCCCATCATCCGTTTGTTATCGTGTTCACGTGGAGCTGTCCACTCGAGACTGACATAATCGATCGTAGTTGATAGTAAAAGCCAAGATATGCGTCGATGCAGGAACCCAGGGAAACGATAACAACAGCATGTACGTACATAGTTCATACACATAATGTATAATTAAGTTACTAGTTATGGTGCCCAGGGACAGGTTTATGCTTATGCTTATGCAAGTCTTCATTTGCTTCTGTTGAAGTGGCAGTGTGCATCGATGATCTTACGTCCGGTACGTGACCCGTATCTCAGCTACTTAATTAGGTACCTGCTGTAAGATTGCTTCGTGCCAACTGTCGCACGTACTTGAATTCCGTTCTGGCATGGTGTAGTGTCTCAGCCAACATTCAACATTCAGTCGGTGCAGCTTTGAATTGAATGGCGTTTGGCTGTTGCTAGGTTCTCCTGACAGAATTTTCACTTTGGGCGGGCTTATTCGGCTGCTCGTTCGCCTCGCGCAGAAGCTGACCTACAGTAGGTCGGTAGGTACCTGTCTGCCCAGTGCCCGTGCTTGCTTCTTCCAGTACTCATCCATAAACAGTTAGGAGCACGATAGATGGCTTGAGGTGCCCCTCGCCGCCCCTCCACCGAATTGGGCCCCGCTATTGTATCAGTAGGTAGGTGGACCAGGTAGGTGCTCACCTGGTCTCCGGGCATGGTCACTACGGGCTACATAGAGGGCAAAGGCCTGGATCTACAGGGGTGTGATGGGGGCCGACCAGCCTAGCATTGCTGGCTACGCACTGAGAGTCACTGGTGCATAGTACTACATTCGTTCGCTGCCCGCTGAGGACAAAGTATCCAGCGACCACTTCCACGCCTACACGGTACATACCTACCCGCCAAGGAAGGTCGACGTCCATGCCACATTATGCATTCGTGGACCTCTCTGTCCCTTACAAGGTATTTGTAGACTAGTCCATGACTCCATGCTTTTGTGCTGTGCTATGCTATGCTGTGATATGTACTGCACCGCGCTGCGCTGACACGATTGTCCCAACTCCTGACCGTCCAGTCCATGCTGTCCAGCACAACCCAGCCTCAGCCAGACTTCTCAGCCACCCCTCTCCCTCCCTCCCT
>QHHH01000170.1:0-115156 GCA_004367485.1 Fusarium citri
ACTTCTTTACCTAAATATACTTAACTTACTTTATTTACTATTAAGAGATGTAATACTCTATATTACTTAGTATTATACCCTATATATTTGCTAATATAAACCTAGTATAGACTAATTTATCCCTTGGGAATTACAACCGTTACACTGGACCCCGATTTGCCATCTTTTGAGAAAACTACGGACCTACAATCTTTTCCAAGTCCAAGTTTATTTTTGGGGGCATCTAAGTTCACCTAGCCGGTATCCTTTGCATATCTGGTGATCAACACAGTATATACATGCATGCTGAAGGTCCAGCGGTATCTGTTCAACAGCTTGTACGTGACCCGACAACAGTTTTCAACTTTGTGACCGCAAAAGAGCAGAATTAAGAGAAACAAGTGGCAATGACGTAAGATACTCTACTGAAGGCGTTATACTACTTTGTCACCTTCGTTATTTCCGTACTGCAATGTATTTTATGCTTCCCTTCTGAATAGATTGAGTTAATGAATAAAGTGAGACTAATAAAAAGGAATCGCCCTATCTTTCATTTCTTACGTTTATATGTCTTTTGTATCCACAGCCATTACCAGCCTTGCCACGCTTGATTGTAATTTTCCAATATACTTCATCAGCATGCTACAGCGACATTGTATTGATTCAAACTGAACGCCTTGATGGTCGACTTCTAGATTTCATCCTACTGGTAGAGCGTGTCTCACCACCGAATTTCATTCTTGCCGTGGTTCATGCTGACTGTGACCCCTTGACTGATCTTGCGGGCTTACCGTTATCCAAGGTCTTAACTATCTCTGATACTCTGAGGTTCTCTACGGCGGAGAATTGGTGTGCCATCGGTCCTCTCATAGCTTACTGTAAGGTAAGCAGTCCTTGCTCATTTGCATGAAGCCTTTTCTCGTGTTTGAAGAACCGAGACTCGAGACCTATTGCATTGTTTTTTATCTCTGTGACTACAGTCACCCGTTGGACGGTTCGCCTTTTTGTTCAAGGAGATCAGTTTATACCGAAGGGGGAGTATTAACAGGGTGATCCAACCAACAGGCACATCGTCAACTTCACTTAAGGCGAGAGTTAATATCACAGCAATAAGGCGTGTGATATTGAAAGTTCTTTCCTTGTATCCGAAGTTTCCGATTCCCTTGAAAGCCTATGTTCTCCGTCGGAACCCGCTGCTAACGTCGTCGATTTAATCTTGAATGACGATGAAACGACGGATCGGGTCGCACTCCAAAGTTGCCTACCTATGAAAGGTGATGTTATTCAAACTCGACACGCGCCGGTCGAGCCTTATGATTCTTTGCAGAAAGGGAAAGGCAAACTGGGACGGATCCAGAAGAAGTAAGAAAAGAAAGAGAAGAAGCAACCACATGGGGAAAGACGGTGGGGACAAGGCAAGATGTCTTATCCTCGGGACATTGCGCTTTGAGTGAATTTATTAGCAGTCGAAACACCTTTGCTCAAAAGAAGACGTTGACGTTGTATTGGGACTCGGGGTCGGTGGCTCAGTGGTTAGTTAAGTTAAAGTACTATAGAAGGCTTATAGGGTATTATAGAAGGGTTTTCAATTTACTAGCGAATTTTCATTTACCTAATAGCTTAAATTTTCTCTATTCAACTAACTATAAGAAAATATAGAGTAAAGCTATAGTAGGGTATAAGTAAATTATAAAAGATATTACAGAGGGTAATAGAAGGAAAGAAGCTTAAGGCTACTGTTGTCCCTATAGCTATTGCCTATATTAAGGCTTATTAGGGTAAAATTAAAAATACTACTTTTTCAATAACTCAGAGGGCTGACTCCTTTAGAAATATCCTGGTGACACTCGGGATGAGGATGCGGAAGCTCTTCTGAAAGATACTTGAGATTTTGTCACGGTCTGTGGAAGACTTGCGGCAGGTACAGGATCATTATCCTACTGTACTAGAAGTAAATAGCTATTTTAACTTTGATTTGAAAGGATAGTACAAGCTCCGGGGCAGGAAAAGAGATCTAAATAAGGAACAAAATATACACAAATTCAGACGAGGGAGTTCTAAGAACAAGCTAAGCACACAATCGTATAATCACCCTCGCTGTCAGAATACAGACTTATTGCAAACACGATCCCTTTTTGTATGTACCACCCGCTTTATGCACGCGGCGACCCTACCTGCCCTCCTTCATGAGCTCCAAGCCCCTCCGCCGTCATTTTGCCACGCCCACCACCATGAATCGTGCTCTTCATCTGAACCCTATTCCAATGGCTAATAAGTTTCAGGAAACCTTATGCGCCCGAATTTTGTATGAGTCACCACCTGTACCACATCCTCCAGTCAAGTTCAGTCCCAGGCTAACTCTAGCAACTCAGCAGTTCCCCTAGAACGCCGTACGCCGACACATTGGTAAGTCATCACCATCGAAACTGACCCTGTGCTTTTCGGCTTATGACTGACATAGCTGCGTGCTTGACAGTCGTTGACTCGTGGTCCTAGGCCACGACGAGGCCGGTTCGTTTAATGCTCATTATTAAGCAGCCCCCTTGCTCTTTGCTTTGTGGCTACTAACATTCTTTAGTTACGGCTGTGTCATATCATTGAAGGGGGGTTTCTCGATGCTGAAGTAGTCGATCGTGTGGTTCACCTGCTGGACTAGATCAAGGAACCAGTAGTTGTGGTACCCGCTGTAAGTCCTTTTGGTTGGTTCCTGATACATCTTGGTTACTAATTCACATATCTAGGCCGGCCTCATCGAGGAACCGCTGTTCGTCGCCATCCGGATCGATATCCAAGTCCAGCTTCGCAGCTAGTCTGTTCAATGCCGCCATCTCGATCAAGAGGGCCTGCCTTTCTGTGGCAGGGCAGATAAGAAGGAGAAGCAAGCAGCCGAAGGCTGCCAAGGGTAAGCAACTTAGGCACCGTTACTTCTGGTACCAAACTAATGAGAACTCGTAGCTGCCTTCTTGTCGGAATCCTTCCCCAGATTCCTCGCTGCCCGGTACTCCTCGCACCCAAATGGGTGCAGTTCAAGGGCTGCCTCGATGCTCGGCTTGTCGAGGTCTTCGTCATTGAAAGTGCGGTACCAAGCACTCATCGGGGTGATGCTGCAACGTACGTTCGGTAGGCTAGCTATTGTGAAATGAGGATACGCATACTGACTGTGTTAGGCATTGCTACGGATCGGGTTAGCGACGTGGGACCAAGGGTAGGTGTGTTATTCATGTCTTTCTTGTTGAATGCATGCTAACTGTCTGAGGGATCAGGGGTTGAGTGACTTACTGTATGTGGTTGGCACTATTCATCTTTAACGTACTATGCTAATCTACGATCCTGTAGGCTTGTGTGATAGTGTGGGAGGTGTGGATGTAGGAAGAAGGAAGGGGGCTAGGCCACTGTGCCTTGCACAGCAGCCTTTTGTGCGTGTGAGTTCGTAGGTCCAGTCTTGCATATGCAGTTTGCAAGTAAACTAACTTTTTCAGAAGCTCTGTTGGCGATAGTTAGAGTTCAGTTGATGCGGGCGACTTCAAATGAGATGAGCCTACGCTTCGACCTACCCTGGAGGGGTCATCCCTGAATCATAAATAAAAAGCATTGGCAAAACCCAATGTCCCTTCTCAAAGATACTTTGTGTGACGTCTGCCTTGACACTATTGGCTGTTCGTGCTTTGATGACTCACTCCTCATAACTCAAAAATTCCTTGAACTATTTAAGGGCCCCGTATCCCCGACACCATATTTCCTTTTATTTATTTTTTCTTTTCTTTCAGTTTCTAAAACCACAATCATCTCCATCACTCTACCCCTTCACAAGCGGGCTGTTACCACTGAGAACAACACTATCTTCTCTTCACTTGTTGTTCTTAATCGAATAGCATGTCGGCCAAACGACTCATCACTGACCTCCCTACGGAGTTAAGGCAAAAGGTCTTTGCTGAATACTTCAAAGTTCAGGGCGGCTACGTCTACGATGTCGAGTCGGACAAGCTCAGGAATGGTGCCGACAGTACCCCGATCGATCTTGCGCTCATGTACACATGTCGCTCGATTGCCAATGATTGTAAGCAGCTTCCCTTGGCCGTCAATACTGTTCATTTCTCAACTGTATATCGAGAGGATTGGCGCAATCTCGCCGCATGCTTCAATGCTGCCGCGACCTATTACCGTGTTTTACAGGAGAACATCCTCCTGCACCTTGCTCACCTCATCACCCCAGAGATGTACCAACAGATCGAAGAGGAGTTCCCTACTTTTCGATCCAAGTTTGCAGAGACAAGGAGGGAACACATCCGCTTCTGGCACAACAACGAAGATCCCGATTCTGCCAGGGACTTACGAGACACGAATGCCTCGGACGATGTGGAACAATCCTCTTGCGGCTTTGCAAAGCACTTCTTGTACGAGGAAATATCGAAGCCATGCCTATCACCGTTACTTTATATCGGTTTTGCTCACATCGATCGAAGGCCCTGGAAGTATCGAAGAAACCCAGATGTTCGCCTCAGTAGGATGCCTCATCTACAGGTCTAGGATTTCCATCACAACCAATGGGACGACACCGCGTCCGGAGAGGTTAATCGCTGTATGCCTAAGGTCCTCGCTGCTATCGCTGAGCAAAACCCCAAGGAATTTGCCAAACGCTTGTACCTGCACTTGCCTCATTGACGAGACACATATTCCGCTGAGGAATTTCTCCATATGAAGCTTGGCCTTGAATGGTGGGCTATTCCTTCGTGGCCACAGCTCTCTGTTTTTTTGGATCGTCTCGGCATCACTGGCAACCTATGGAAACTACCCGACACGTGGACTCATGATCAAGCCAAGTTCGTCAACGACGTGATAAAAGCCTTTGGCACGCCCATTCCTGTTGAATACCTCCAAAATCCCCCGATCGACTTTGAAATCCGTATCCGCGAGAAGAGCAGGTTTTCGGCCGCCGCTGCTGCTACCAGGTTCATCGGACTACTGCCGGATCATCAACGCAAGCAGTTCCGCACGATAAGCCTGTACGAAGACCTCCCATCTGTCAATATCGCGTCTCTTCATGGTCATGGACTGGTACCTCTGTTGAAGCAGAACAACAAGCTGAAGATACAGCGTCGCGTTAGCGTCGTCGATTGTACCATGAACCTCTATCCATGTATATACTATGCTAAAACCTACCTTCTGCGGGGACTATCAGGTCACTTTGTCGACGAGAGCTTTGCGACAGGCCTTTCGTGCTGGTTACTCGATACTCTCTCAGTGGCAAATGCCGGAATACCTTCCGAATCCTTCTCATTGCTACTGGACTCGGGTCCTGATGCCGATGTCTGTACGGAGGCCTTTGAACAGCTCGTCCACGGTGCCTTTTCTCGTGTCCGGGCTTGGAGGCATGGTCTGGCAATAGGCACGATAAGGCATGAATCGAACGAAGCAATTCGATGTTTGACACGCAAGTTTGGTTATGCTTCAGAAGTTGGCTTTGAGGAGGCTGTTATGCAGTTGGTCAACCAGTCTTCAACTGTCTTGCGCTGCAACTTCAATCCAGGTCTACCTCACGACGATTGGAGGACATTGGACAAGGTCAGGGACAAGTGTTTCGAGGAGGGGTATGATGCTTTCGAGTATTGGTTCCGGAAAGGCGACCTGGGTCACGTCGACCTTTTTAAGTATGTTGAACGCATGGCTCGGGTATTTGAGATCCAGTCGGGGGATCAATATGTCGAGTCACAAGGACGCGAACTCTCTCATGTGCGAACAGTCGAGGAGACACTAGTGCACATGAAAGAAAGAGTAAGACAAGAGAGCGCTGCACGTGGTTATATTTACTAATGGAAGCGCACCTTTTTAAGCTCTGATGGAACTGTCGAATGGATAGCAAAGCTTACTGCTTGCATCCCAATAGACTAGTGCAGTAGAATAATTTCCATCATCAATTGGCAACAGCCGCAATCAGAGCAGCACCCGTTCCAGATCCATCCTTGGTGAGCTCTATTTTTATCCTTCCCTCATGCGACTGTCCAACCTCCGCGACATCTCTAAGCGCGCTACGCATCAATTCCTCAAACTCTATATGAAACTCAAACAACGACCCGTCGACAGCGACATTAATTTCCTCATCCATCAGCACTGTCGCGTTGACCATTTCTTCCGACTCGTATGATGATTTGCTCGTGGGCAGCGACGGCTCTGTGTCGGGCGCTATGCAGCCGCAGAGACTTTTTATGAAGCTGACAAATGAGAATATTTCGCTGTTCTCTTGCTGCGTAGTAGGCTTTGCGACGACCTCTTGCGCGCGTGTTATTGTTGTCGTTTTCGGAGTGGTAATTGTTGGCTGCAGTCTTCCAGATTGGATAAGAATTGCTGCAAGGCCTGCGCCGACTAATCGAGCGGACCTTGTGATAATTGCATTCGCGAGCGTCTGCAATAATCGCAAGTCTTGTATTGTCGCATCCTTTGTCACCAGGTTTTCCATCACGTATGCCAATGCGCCTTGCGTATCTTCTGCTGCGAATGCCGAAATCCTTGTCAAGAATGCTGTTTCGATGCCCATGTGTCGATGAGCAGGGCTGTTTGCATCAAGGACAAGACTGAGGTCTCCTGCTTCAATCAATGCCAGAAGCATCAATCGTAATAGCTCGCCCAGATACATACCAGAAACCATCTTCTCTAGCAGACCACACCCAGGGTCAGAAGAGCTCTGGTCTATCAGCTTGTCAAAATGCGTCTGGGGAAGAACCACGAGCTGATCATCCCAGGATCCCCATTCTGTATTGATGACCATAACTCCATCCTCCGTCATCTTCTCATTAAGTCTCAACCTTGGGACTTTTGCCATTTGTTCGATATAGGCAGCGTTGGTGCCTGTGCCCAAAATGATAGCTGCCAACGTGGCGTCGGACCTCTTCGCAGTATATGCTTTTGTAAGAAGTGTGCCAACAGCATCATTCGCTAAGACGCAAACTTTTACTGGCAACGCGATTTCATCAATTGCTGCTTGCAATAGAGAACAAGGATCCTGATTCACAGCGCTTGGAATGTCCCATCCTTTATCCCAGTGCACGAGTGTACCTTGAGACAATGAAGTCTGTTCACAAGTAAAGCTGAACGTGAATCCCAGATTGAATGTCTGCTGCTTCAAATCCTCCTTCCGAATTTCGAGCGCATACTCATGTAGAAAATCTCCAATCTTCAATGCGATAAACTGAAAAAGAGGCTTGTAGCTTTCGTTCACTCTCAATTCGGGAGGGACAAGGTGCTTTCTCTGAAATACATCAAAGGTAGAGTCGCCATGTAAGTTCACTGCACAGACGCGACAATTCGTACCACCAAGATCAACGGCGAGAACCAATCCTTTCTCATGGCCAGTTGGTATCTCAGTGACGAATGAAGGTATCTGATAAGAATGCTTGGCTTTTAAACCATGTTCTGATAGGCCTGATTAGCTAGACAATTGACGATATTGAAAAGGTACATTATACATACGCATCTGTTGAACGAAGTGATTCGTGATTTTTTGTACTTTGTCACCATCAATTTCGAGTTCTTTGACGATGCAATCAACGGTCGCCGAATGGCCATCTCCAAAGTCATTCTCCAACATAATTAATTCCGATGGCTGAGATAGAATTGCAGAAACATCACATGAACGGCATTTGGAGAATGCAGAGTACAAGTGCAAAAGGACTAATACCAAAATTGCCAAAGTTTCCGGAGCCATGTTAATCGCCGTCTCCCGAAAAAGCATGGCCCTACATCCGGCCATGTCCGGTCCGAACCCCGGCCAACCTCGGCTTCCAGCCACTTTAGTACTAGACCACCAACCCAAGCATACAAGGTGATATCCGGCCACTTGGCCGCTGTTTTCTCCCCCGCATCATCCACTTTTACAATCGCAGACGTACGACAAGAAACAAAACGCACAATGACTTTCGGCGAAGATTCCCGGCATCAAAGCGACGAGTCTGGAGCGCTCAAAGCGCGCAAGGCTTGCAGTACGTACACAGCATACCCTTGTCGAATGACATGCGCTAATTATAGATCCCAGTCAATTGTCGCAAGCAGAAGATGAAATGCGTTATTCAGGGTAATAACGAAACGTGTAGGCGATGTCGTCGCGCGGGTTTGCCTTGTGTTTTTGTGCCTAGAGCGAATGCGGCGCAATTGCCATCGGCGTCTGAACCTTTGGATCTAGAGTTTAAGAATAATGTTCTTTCGAGACTTAAAATTGTTGAAGAACGGTTGGGTCTTTTAGGTGAGAGTAGTATGAGTATGGATATGTTTTCTGGTGTGCAGGAACAATCGCCTGAGGCTGGTGATGGACCGCTTTGGAATGCGATTTTACAATTGCAGAGATGTTGCAGTGGATTGCCTTCTGAAATATGGCAGCGCGATACTGTGGGGTCATTATGGTCATCGTACGTCTTTTTTTCTTTCATTGATCAATTGCTTTGTGATAACATTTTGGTGCTGTAGATTCCATGATAGAATGCCTGGACTGCATTTCATGCCAGACAAACAGACATTCTCAGCACCGCAACCCGTTCTACTCGCCTCCATACTTTACTGCTCAAGTACACGAGGTCCGCCAGATATGGTTGACATCGCGCCTCATTTCTTCACAGTCTTATGCACCGCCATTGCTCAATTGAGCATTCCCAGTAGTGAGATCGGACGACCCATCGAGGCCTCTGTATCTCGCGAAGAATGGTCTTTCCAAACTGTACTTGGAATAGTGCTGGCTGGTCTTCTCACAGAAGGGAACATAAGAGAGACTGGCAATTGGATATCTGTGGGCTATAGACTGATGCTGGATTATTGTCCTGCGCACGTCGACGACACTTCGAGGGAATGGCGAAAGCTGTTCAGCGGTATCCAAATTGTTGATCTGGAACATTCGTCAATTCATCTCGCTTATCCAGTCATACCCATCGAAGCACCACTTGCTACACTACGAATGTCGCCTCTCGATCAACTATACAAGTTATCGCGTATGATGCACACAGGTCTTAGTCACTTCACTGGACGAAGACTACCAACAATATGGTCATGCTTTGAAGATTCCCCATTTGACAATCAAAACTTTACCACCAGCTTCACAGCGATTGATGGTGTTCTCATCAGAGACTGGGCGAAACAGCTAGACGATTGGTTGGTGGAGTTCAATGGCAAGACACCAGAGCCGGATCAAAGCAGTAAGCTTGTTCTTCGACAATACGTTTTACACCGACTGCTCGTGCTGTCAATTTACCACCCTGCTAGGAGTGGTAATTTATGGGCACAGAGCATTACGTCTCATGAGCAGGAGGAATTACTCTTGTCAGCTCGCGCGACGCTGAAACTTCATCAACATGATGATTCAATCTGGTCCAATTGGGATTTAATCATTATTTCTTGGGCTGCTCTGATCGTTCTGCAAGGTATACAAGGTGGCGTTGGAGAAATGGAGGGTAAGCGATGTTTTTTAATTGGTGTTTTTTTAAACTGACGCTTGTACAGACATGACAAACATCAAACTCCATCTCGACATCCTCAAACAAAAGAACGAGCCCAAACCAAGCCTTTGCGACAAACTTATCGCGCGCTTGGAAGAAAGTCTCCAAGAAGTTAGCACGCCTGATTTCTCGTACACTCAACCAGCACATCCATCGGTCATGGATCCCAGCTTTGACTATACTTGGCAGATCTTTGATCAGGTCAATTTGCAACATATCCAATTTCCTGGTTAAGATGTTCCTCTGTGGGTATTGATCGCGAGGTTACATGCCGATGGGAAAGGTGACGGATCGGACTCGTGTAGTAGGTGATATACGAGAGGCCATGTTATCAGGCTTCAAGTCACCATCGTCGTTGTCATCGGCGGAGAGAGTTGGCGATGGAGGAAGTTGTCCAGAGATTTCTTTTTCCTTGATTGTCTTTTCGACGCCCTTGAAGTACTAGATTCAATTAGTCACCTCCTTGTATGCAATACAATTGGCAGAACTCACGTTGACAGTCTTGACCTTCATCTCAAGAGTGGCATCCTCATCCACCACAACCATACTCTTAGCATGAAGTTGAAGACAAGATAATGTGCAAAGGTGACTGACGCCACCCTCGACAGCCTGTTGCAAAGCCAAAGCCTTGGAAGCACCAGTCGCGATGATGATTACCTCTCGAGCATCCATGACAGTTTGTACACCAACCGTCAAAGCCATATCCGGAACAGCATTAATATCATCTTCAAAGAACCGCGCATTCGCAATTCTAGTCTCATACGCAAGAGACTTTACCCTCGTGCGACTGGACAGACTAGACCCTGGTTCATTGAAGGCGATGTGGCCATCTGTTCCCACACCACCAAGAAACAATTCAATACCTCCAAAGGACTTGATCTTATCTTCGTATCCGTGGCATTCTTTGAAGAGGTCTGGTGCATTGCCATTGAGAAGGTGGATGTTCTTGTCTTGTATGTCGATGTGTTTAAAAAGGTTGTGGTGCATGAAGGAAGAATAGCTCTCTGGGTGATCGCGAGGTAAACCGACGTACTCGTCCATATTGAAGGTGACTACATGGCGAAAAGATACCCTTGAGGCTTTGTATGCGGCGATGAGGGCTTTGTATATATGGATTGGACTGCTTCCGGTGGGAAGACCGAGGACGAAGGGCTTTTCTTCTGAGGCGTTGAAGGCGACAATGCGACCTTGTTAACGGGTTACATATGCAATGAAAGAGTCTTGGAAGCGACGTCTTACTGATGATGTATTCTGCGATGTAATAGGATGCCTCTTGAGGGCTTTCACGGATGACTAGACGCATCTTGAATTGATTCAAGGTAAGAAAAGATGAGATAGCGTGATAAGATTATTGAGAGGTGGTAGGGTTCCTCAGAGTGGTCTTTCAACAGAACTCATTCAGTGCTCTGTAAATGCAAAGTCTTATACTATCTATGTCAACGCGTCTTGCGTCATCGACCATTTGACTCATATTGTGTAAGTGAGTCTATCTAACATAACGTCCTGCTTGATAGAGTTTTGAGGATGGCCGAAGTTTGCCGGTGGGTAGTTTGAAGCTTCTTTAGCTTTGGGCCCGGCATACTACGGTCATCTTGGGACATTAAACTTGCTTAGCCAGGACGTACTGACTGCAGCCACCCTCTTCTGGTTGAATCTGGGTGAGGCTACAGTTATTGAATGACGACGGTTTGACGACTGCAATATGTCAATGAGTCTTGATGTTATCCTGTCATATCCTGAGTGGAAGCCGGTCAATCAAAGAATTTGTAAATTATTTACTTAAAAGTATTCGAAGGATAACCACGATGTTTCTATGCTAGTAGCTTCTAACAGGTATACTCCATATCAAGAGTAACAGTAGGAACTCCCTTGAATCCCTCAGGAACAACATACGAAACATTGTAAATCCAATGATTCCTCAATGTAGCACCATAAACAACATCCTGCTTCTCCAAACCCGGCGCAGTAACATTCACCTCCAAACACGGCAACTTCTCCAAGCCTGTAACAACATTCTTGTTTCCAAGCGTCCAAGACGGTGGAATACCAGTAAGTGCGAAAGTAAAAATGTCAGTACCCTCCTGCGTAGTGTTGGGGTAAGACACAGTCAACGTCTTGGGTCCTGCCTTGGCGCTCAGCGTGGAGGCGCTGGGGTACAGTGAGAAGAAACCCATGTACGGGTAGGGCTTGTGCTCTGGGTCTGAAGCCCATTGTACAATAGCGGGAACGTATTGGTTTCCTCGGTTCTTCTCCTCAGCGACGGTCTGACCACCGATCATGAGCTCGGCACTAAGCCAAGATGTAATATGCCGAGGATTCTCTGAGTCAAGTTCCTCGTAGACAGTCTTGTTGATGAACCGCGTACCTTTCCACTTGCCCTTGGTCTTGATGATAGATTGCGCCTTCTTGGAAACAGTAGGTGCAACGACGTCAAGGACCAGAGCGATAGCAGCACCTTGCGCGACATCGTACAGAAGATCACCTTCTCCAAGTGGTGGTTGACCACCAACACCCCGACCGTACAGACCCCAAAGAACCATGGAGAGAATCTGAGAATGAGTGTTCGCATCACGACTGTAAGCACGATCATACGGTCCAACCATATTCCCAAGATAAGGATTATAATGCGCCGCAATATCATCCCAAAGCTTCTCAAGAATAAACTTGGAATTCTTGGTCATGGGCATATCCTTGGGTCCGTATGCGATGTTCGCAGCAAGAGCCCAGATATCAATCCCGTAATAATTCGGGGCGTTGTACTCGGCCAGCACATTTTGACCATCCTTCTTGAAGAGCTTGAGGAGATCGTCGCCTTGCTCTTTGGCAAAGGTGATGAGTTCCTTGTTGTTCTTGCGCTTGCCGATCCAGCCAGTCGTGAGGGCTCGCATGATGGCTGGGTTGGAGTAGCCGAGGATGAGATTGTCGTCTTGGGGGTAGGAACCGTTGCGACGCATACCGCCGATTGCGGCGGCTTCAACAGCATCTTCGATGCGGGATTCTAAGCCTTTGGGGAGGAGATGGCCAAATTCTTCAACGACCTGAATCAATTGAGTGCTGCAAATTGTTAGTCTTGGGCGATTGAGTCTCGATGCGAAATACTTACCCGACGAATTCTCTCCAATTGGGATCATATGTCCCGTAGATGGAAGGAGGATACAAAGTGCCATTTGGCGTAGGATCAGGCTCATCAGGCGCAAGCTTGAAAGTGCCATACCAAGCAGAATCAAAATCGGCATTCAATTGATTCGCCAAGCTATGCCAAGTCAATTAGCCGCTCATCAATTTACATGGATTGACTTACACGTTCTCAATTGCTTTAACAGCAGTCTTGACATCATCGCCCTTCGCACGATGTAAAAGACCCGCGATGTACCAAGCTGTAAAACGAACAGACCATTGACCGTTATCTTGATACCAGACATATCCGTAGCTAGCATCAAATCGCGAATCAGAGACTTGCATGGAGTAGTCGAATAGACTCTGTGCGGGTGTAGTCAATTTGTGGTTGTTACTGCGTTGGGAAAGATTGGCTGCGGTGGCTGTTGTGCCAAGCGCCAATAGAGAAGTAGCCAGTGTAAGAAGACCCATGTTTGCTATCACACAAAAGATACGAAACAAACGATAGAGTCCAATTGACAAATGATATGGGACTTTGACGCCTATTAATTGAGACGCATCTTAACTGGTCTCGCCTATGCCTCGGATATTCGTATTGTGATGGGCAAAACCGGTGAATCCTCGCCGGACAAATCTTGCCATCTTGGGATTCCCCCGCAATCTGTTCATGACTAGCATGGTTCGTTTGTATGAGCTAAGGAACAGATCATTTTCGCTCTCCACATTTGATACCGGTCCCCAGTTTTGGCTGTCAAAGGTGCTTGACCCTGGATATTGGGATAAGAACCAGCTACTGAGTACTTGTCTAGATAAGAAGATGACCAACGCAATTGATATGCGCTATCACTTGATCGATATTACACAAGTTCAATCGAACTTGATAGCATCAATTGATCGCATGACAACAATAAATTAAATGAAATGCAAAGTCAATTGATCCTGAACCGAACTAATTTAGCAACCCATCCCCGCGGTTCTTCGGCCCCCAAAAGACCCTTGATCTTCTCTCCCCTCTCTTCCCCGACTCATATCACCACCCGGTAAACACCGGCCAAACCACCGGTCCCCATATCCCCTGCCCACAGGTCGCGTGCCCAGCGGAGTCCCCCATGGGGATAAGTGTCAATCCCTATCGCGGGGATAAATCGGTTCCATCACGAAGGCATTGATAGATAATACTACCTTGTCTCCCCTCTTTTTTTTCTTTGACTCAAACATCTTGAACTTGGACTTGAAGATTGTTCAATTCAATTCTTCTGACAAGATAAGATGGTTCAAGCACAGGCTACTCTTGCTCTGGATGACCAGCTGGCTTCGGGCTGGTTTGGTTGGTTTAGGAATAAGGGAATTTTGAAACTCAATGCTATTTTGTGTTTGTCTCTTATTTCCAGTTATGCGACTGGTTATGATGGAAGTAAGTACCCCAAAATCTCATTCATTCTCAACGACTAACAGGTTAGGTATGATGAACGGCCTTCAGAGCTTGGATACATGGAAAGAGTCATTCAACAATCCAGATGCCCAAAGACTCGCCATGTAAGTACACCATCAAAATCAATTCTTAGAATAAATTGTCTAACATGCCATGTCAGTCTCAACGCCATCCAAAACATCGGCCAACTAGCAGCCCTCCCCTTCTGCGCCGGCTTCTGCGACAAATTCGGTCGTCGACCAGCCCTAGTCGTAGGCGCATTCATAATGCTAATCGGAGTCGCCCTCCAAGGCGGCGCCCAAAACACAGGAATGTTTATTGCAGCCCGCGGCATTCTCGGTTTCGGTCTCGCTCTCAACATCACAGCCGCGCCAGTGCTCATCATGGAACTGGCATACCCCACGCAACGCGCCCCCATGGTTTCCATCTACAACACTCTTTGGGGTCTGGGCGCGTTGTCTGCTGCGTGGATCACGTATGGAACGTTCAGAATTGGAAATTCCTGGGCGTGGAGGATTCCGTCGATTTTGCAGGCGCTGTCGAGTGTATTGCAGATTTGTCTTTGTTTCGTCATTGATGAGTCGCCGAGGTGGCTGGTTAGTAAGGAGAGGGAGGCTGAGGCTGAGATGTTACTGGTTAAGTACCACGCCAATGGTGATAGCAGTAATCCTGCTGTTGCTATTGAGATGGAAGAAATCCGCACTGCGATTCGTCTTGAAAATGAAGCCATGGCGACGACTAGCTATCTCTCCTTCTTCAAGACCAAGGGAAACCGTCGTCGATTTTTTATTATTCTCTCGGTCGGATTTTTCAGTCAGTGGAGTGGTAATGGTTTAATCAGTTACTACCTGACTCTCATTCTCAACTCCATCGGTTACCGATCGCAGGAAACTCAAACCCTTATCAACGCCTTGTTGACAATCTGGGGTCTGTTCTGGGGTGTTGTTTTTTCACTCCTCGTCAACAAAATCCCCCGTCGCACTCTTTTCCTCGGTTCAACACTCGGTACGCTGGCAACGTACATCACATGGACAGCTCTTCAAGCAACATACGAGCAATCAACCGACGTAAACTCCGACGGCACCGGTGGTCCCAGCGGTATCGCCAAGGGCGTTCTAGCCATGATCTTCCTCTTTAACGTCTTCTTCACCGCTGGTTGGGGTGTTCTCCAAGTGACATACGTCGTGGAAATCTTACCCTTCAATCTGCGCGCTCGCGGTCTTGTACTGTACAATCTCTTCGTCGCATGCGCGCTCATCTTCAACCAATATGCCAATCCCATTGGTGTTGAGAATGCGAAGTGGAAGTATTACATTACGTATGATGTTTGGCTTGCTGTGGAGGCTCTTGTTGTTTACTTTTTGTTTGTTGAGACGAGGGGATTGAGTTTGGAGGAGACGGCTTTGGTGTTGGATGGTGCCGAGATGGGTGATAGGCTTGTTGGTGAGGTGCTGAGGAATACGGAGAAGGGTGTTCATGTTATTGAGACTGAGAAGCCTCTTGCTTCTGCGTAGGGTTGGGTATTAGTTTAGTCCTGTATGTTAGTATGATCAAATGATCTAATCAATAATCTCTTATCATTTTACCATTACATAATCTGTCTACCAATTATTGAAGTCATATTGAGTACGCCTTTGCGAAGATCTACGCATGTGTTATTGTCAACACTGAAGGCGTACAACAAGAGCGCAATTGACAATCCCACTCCCCTCTATCTAATTATATCACCTGCATGATGTTTCCATCTCGTGACTACCATAGAAAATAGAGAATTGCTACTGAGTCAAAAATTAATCGGCTCCGAAACTCGGAGTCATGGCCGAGGTCCGAATATTACCCCATCCAAACGGTCAACGCCGGTGAAAGTGGACCAGTCTTATCACTTCCCCGAACGTTCACCCACCGAATCCACTGACTTAGCGTGAGGAGTACTGTAAGCGCCATTTCATTGACTCGTATCATTTAACGAGACCATATTCCCAATAGCCTGTCAAACTTGACTGTCTAGAGTAGCACACCAATATCCAAGATGGAAGCATCAAAGCCTGACTACGAAAACCTGGAGGTAATCCAGAGAAACCGCCTTCCAGCGAGAGCTTACTGGTTACCACCAACTCACATCCTCCTCGACGGAACATGGGACTTTCAATACGCGCCCACACCCCTCGAAGCATCTGACTACCCACAAGACTCATCTTCCACTGAGGAATGGTCTTCCATCACCGTCCCAGGTCATTGGCAACTCCAGGGTTATGGACATCCTCACTACACCAACGTTCAATTTCCCTTCCCATCTGCGCCACCATTCATCCCCACTGAGAATCCCACGGGAACATACCGACGAAAATTCACGGTTCCTAGTGACTGGGATAGTGAGTCGCAGCTTAGACTTCGGTTTGATGGTGTTGATAGTGCGTATCATGTCTGGCTAAATCGACAGTTTGTGGGGTATTCGCAGGGAAGTCGGAATGCGGCTGAGTTTGATGTCACGGGTATTGTGAAGAAGGATGGTGAGAATGAACTTGTTGTGAGAGTGTATCAGTGGTGCGAAGCATCTTATATCGAAGATCAGGACCAGTGGTGGTTATCCGGTATGTTTATTCCCTTGGTGATTACATGCATCTAATAGGAACAGGTATTTTTCGTGATGTCACGCTACTGGCTTTTCCGGCTATTGCTAAGATTGAAGACTTCTTCGTCAAGACGAATCTTGATGAGCAATACCAAGACGCCACTCTTGACTTCACCGCGACCGTGGATCGCTCTGCCAATTGTCCACCTCTCGAGCTCCTTCTCGTCCTTCGCGATGGTGAGACTGAGATAGCCAGGACATCAAAGGATTTATCCAACAAAGCCCCTTCGCAACAACTTGAAATTGCTGTCAAGAACCCCAAGAAATGGACTGCCGAAAGTCCTCATCTATACCAGCTCGAAATCACTCTCAAGACCCCCAGCGAAAAGGAACTCCAGAAAATCACGCAAAACGTCGGCTTTCGCAAAGTGGAATTGAAGAACAATCTCATCAGCGTAAACGGCACACCCATTCTCCTCCGCGGCACAAACAGACACGATCACCATCCAATCCACGGTCGCGCCGTACCCGACGACTTCGTCAAGCAAGACCTAATCCTTATGAAACAACACAACATCAACGCTCTGCGAACAAGCCACTACCCTGGTCAACCATGGTTATACGATCTTGCAGATGAACTAGGCTTCTGGGTCATGGATGAGGCTGATCTCGAATGTCACGGTTTTTACGATGTTGTTACTCAACATGTTGAGCCAGCGCCGTATCTGGACTATGAGGGAAGTAAAGAAGAGTTCTTTCCCAAGGCTGCGCAGTTTACTTCTGATAATCCAGAGTGGCGTGAGTCGTACCTTGATCGAATGGTGCAGATGGTTCAGAGGGATAAAAACCACCCGTGTATTTTCTCGTGGTCGCTGGGTAATGAGTCTTTTTACGGTGTTAACCACGTCGCCATGATTGAATACGCGCGAGGTGTAGATGATCGGCTTATCCACTACGAAGGCGACATCAAGGCTCAATTGACGGATATGTACTCTTACATGTATCCTAACCAAGAACGTCTGTCGCGTCATGTCGAACAAGACGGCATTAAAGATGGAAAATGGACAAAACCCGTTATTCTTTGCGAATACGCGCACGCGATGGGTAACGGTCCAGGTGGTCTAGACGATTACCAGGACGCATTTCGCAAGTACGAGCGTCTCCAGGGTGGTTTTATCTGGGAGTGGGCAAACCACGGTCTTTTGCACAAAGACGGGTATTATGCGTACGGAGGAGACTTTGGCGATGAGCCGAATGATTCTACATTTGTTATGGATGGACTTTGTGATAGTGAGCATAAGCCTACGCCTGGCCTTGTGGAGTTGAGGAAGGTATTTCAGCCGGTTAGGTTCGAAGTTGTCGATGGGAAGGTGGCTGTTACGAATGAGTATGACTTTATTGGGTTGGGTCATTTGGAGGGACGGTTTGATGTTGTCGCGATGGGTGATAAGTAAGTTTGATGATCGCGATTGTTGAGATGAAGCTAACGTGGATTTTTGCAGAGCGACGGTGCTTGAGAGTGGCAAAATTAATATTCCTGACGTGAAGCCGTGGAAAACTGCTGAACTTCCTCTCTCAATTGATCTCAATCAATATCGCAACCATGAAGAAGAAGTCTTTTTGAAGATATCTTTTACACTCAAAAATGCTGCTCAATGGGCGCCAGCAGGTTACGAGGTAGCATGGTTCCAGCACAAACTTTCCATCAATCAGCAACCCAGCATCCCTGCTGCTGTCTCTACCACTGGAGATGTCAACGTCAAGGAGACTCGTACAGAAGTCGAAATATCGGGCGCAGATTGGATTGTCAAGTTCGATCGCGTCCGAGGCTACATTACAAAATGGTCTGACCTTCTTGAAATCGACGCGAAAACACGCGCAGCAATTTATCCTTGTTTCTGGCGCGCGCCTACGGATAATGACAAAGATGGCGCTGTCGCTGTTTGGAAGGATTATGGTGTTCATCGAATGACATCTCAATTGCGATCTTTCCAGGTCGAGAAAAATGCCAATGTTGTTACTGTCAAGACGGTCACGTATCTAGCGCCTCCAGTTCTGGGATGGGGCTACGACATTGTCACTCATTACCACATTTCTTCGTCGGGTGTTTTGTCAATGAAGTTCAATCTCACACCCAAAGGTGTTTTCCCCAAGGACATTCCCCGCATCGGTCTCAATCTCCGCCTCCCCAAAACCGTCTCCGAGGTAACATTCTTCGGTCGCGGACCAGGCGAATCCTACCCCGACAAACAAACCTCGCAAGCCATCGGAATTTATTCCTCTTCAATTGACGCGCTGGAAGTACCCTACGATGTCCCGCAAGGTAACGGTAACAGAATGGACACGCGTTGGGTACGCATTACGAACGCGCAGGGACGTGGAATAAAAGCTACGAGACGCGATGAAGCAACATTCAATTGGACAGGTACAAGATTGTCGGATGAGACGATTGAGAAGGCGAAACATCCGATTGATCTCGTGAGGGAAGAAGCTACCCTGTTGAATTTGAGTGCAAAGGTTGCTGGTGTGGGAAGTGCGACTTGTGGGCCTGGAGTCAGGGAGGACTTGAAAGTTAAGGTGGAAGCTACCAGTTATGAATTTGTTCTGGAAAGAGTCTAGAATAGCGTAGCTTTGAACTAGTCTAGTGAAATGTCATTTCGTCACAGTGATTGATTACGCGATGATCCTCATCTAGGTTGGTGCTCCAAGCAGGCATCACTTCAGGGTAACCACCATCACACTCAAAACCTTTGAACAGATCGATCGATTGAATTCATCTGCATTTAAGTTGAGAGATATTCGTGCGATCAGATCGAATATTTGGTCGCTCTTAACACGGGATGAACAGGGTCAATCGTTGTCACTGTAGGGCTGACCACCGTGAATTATTTGAATCTTGGACGACAACAAGATTGACAGTCATTAAACATTCCATGCAATTGATCACTAGACTAGAGTTTAGTTTAAATAAGAGATGACATGTCCATTTAGAAGAGATGACTGTGAGACGAGGTAATTCGCTTGATGACGGTGGTGATTTACTTCTACCGTGTTCTGGAATGAACATGTCTTGAATGCACAGCAGATCGTGAATTATTTGTTGAAGAATATTTTCATTTTAGCCGAGGTATGCACATGACCCCACTTTGTTGCATATCTTCATTGGTCTCAGAATATTAATGTTTCTGCTTTGATGTTTTAGTTGCTTCACCTCTTGATATCTGTATCGTATCAAGTATCACCACTGCATCATCCCAAACAACTTGACCACCTACCACAGTGTTCTACTAACCGTTATATCGGCGTGACCGGTGCAAAGCATAACAAATGACGCACAGAGTTATGCGCTAAGCCCCGCATTCTACCAGGAACAAGCTCGACACTATTCCCCCTCCAGTAAAACGTCTCCAGAATACACACGCGAAATGAAACAATGAAGGGGTAACGTCTAAGCGAAACAATGCAGCACATTCCTCACCCCTTTTTGTCAAAACAATTCCCCATTCCATTCCTCTCTTTTTTCCACACACACACACACTCACGCCGAAAGTAAACAAACGGTTTTCTCTTTTCTTTAGCAGCTATTTACTGCTTCAACTCTACAGTACCTACACTTAATAATATAACACTTTATTTTATTTTATTGTCCATCAATTAATTATGGTTTGCTACGACATGGTCAGGTCCAGCGACAATAAGCCAATATGGCGTCCTCTGGCTCACAAGTTCTCGACGCTCATCCTCAGAAGGAAACCCAGTAAACAAAAGACCAGAATCGACATCGACGAGAAGAACGACCAACTCAACTTCAAACCCCTCGAGGTCCGATCAAATGTCCTCGATGGCCTTCACGTTCCCAACAGCTGGCTCGTCGAGTCTCCTTCCGCTACCTCCCACGACAAGCTTACTCTCCCCGCCATCAACCTCTCCGAGTCACAGAAATCCCCGCGGTCGCGAGGTCGTATCTCCAAAGATATCTCAAGGCCTTTGACCATTGGCGATGTCTCCAGCTTGTTCAAGACAGAGCAAGATCGTGCTTCCGCGCTGGCAAGTCTTACTGCCTCCGACACAGCTCCCACCGAGGAGCGCAGTGTGCTGGATCGTGGTCGACCTGTTGAACCTCGGCATTTAATACACCAACCTGCCCAGCGCACCAAGCGCAAGTCGCTGCCTTTGGAGTTGATGTTTACAGCCCCAGCATCAAATGAAGGTCCCTCCGACACAGCCACTTCTAATAACGATACCACTACCAAGATCGACGTCGCTTCTCCATCTTCTTTCCAGGAATCTTCTCCTTGGACTGCTGAGCACAGAAGACGATCTACTATTCGCATCGTCGACAGATCACCTACACGAGCCGACGAGACCAAGACTGAAACGACTTCCACGACCACGCCACAAGACGAGCCTCAACCTCGCGTTAGCCAATCCATCCCGCGAAAGCCTGTCGATCCAACCCCAGCTCCCACAACCACACCAACACCATCTTCCTCCACCAACAACAACAACTCTGATACCCCATACTCCACATCCGTAACCCGACTCAAACCCAAACAACCCTCCAAACTCAGCGACCGTCTCTCCTGGATCAAGAACCTCGAGGAGAAGAACAACGACCGACCAAACAAGGACCTAGCCGAGCTCCCCAAGCGAGCCGGCAGCGTCTCCGACAAGCTAGCCATGTTTGAGAAGAAGAACATGACCGCCGCCAACAAGCAGCACCTGCTCGCGCCCACACGAACGTACTCTAGCAGTCACTCAAGCACATACTCGAGCACCTACAACTCCGCGCGCGGTCGCGAGAGTATTTTCTCCACCGACAGCAACCCAGCTGTGTCCTCCACACGAACATCAATTGATACCACGCATCGCGCTTCGTCGGTGATGAGTTACTACGATGACTCGTTCCGACAGAAGCTGGAGTCGCTTGTCGGGCAGGAACCTGTCGAGGCAGAGGCTGGCAAGACTGAGGAGCAGCAGCAATAAGCATATACCCCATTACTAACTACCAGTCGACTCTATTGCGACTTGGATCAATTACCAGAACTCTGTTCTTCCCGTTGTCGAGGCAGGCTTTCCCTCCACTTTAAGAACATGGAGCAATATTACCTACACAGCACAGAAATATCAACGCGCGCCTTGACCTGGCGGTGCATGTCTCACGACTACAGCAATTTTACATAGATTACACTTTTTATGATTTTAGAATGATGCATGCGACTTTATATTTAATAGCATTTTATTTTTTTACACTCAGTATATATATCTTTCATTTGTTTCCCATCTTGTGTCCATTCGCTGTGATTATCGCCTTTCATCCACAATTGTTGTTTTATTCGGTACGCATTGCCCGGCGTCTTGTCTTCAGATGTGTCGCTAGCATACCTGAAATATCCACCCTTCTTAATCATCGACTCTCAACCGTGACCAGAATAGTCCCCGGCCCATCTCCCGAATCTTTCACCTCTGTCGAGACGGTTAACCTATGTGATCCTGTAGAGAGCAGCTTAATTGACCGAGGAGAATCCTGTCGCGGTGAAATTCTCGTTCGGAGCTTTTCCAGATACATCTCATCCCCAGACGACCCATAATACTCATTGACACAAGCCATGACTGTGTTCGTTCCAAAAGTATGGTTTGCGGAATAAATAACCGCCCACGACTCCAAGCCCACGGAAGAGTCGTCTTCTTTCTCCCTCAGGCCGCATACCACAATGATTCGGCTCGATATAAAAGAACCAGAAGAATTAGCGATCTGAAAATCTAAAAACCCAGTGAAGCTGTGGTAATTGTTGGTGATGAAAGCGTGGCCGTTTTGATCCCACAGGTCTGCTGGCTTTGCGGCAAAGGAATGCATCTTGTATCCTGGGCTGATGTTCATATATGCAGCGATGTTCATAGATAAATCGCTCTTCAATTTTTCTGAAATGAATGGCGTGACGCGTTTACGGATGAAGACTTTATATCGCGCACCAACCCACATCTGGGAACCCGTCGACTTGAACAGGTCTGTAGGTGTGGACCGAACATATCCGTCTGCTGTCTTTGTCAAATAGACACCTATGTTGCGTTTAATATTTGAACGATCTGGTAGTAGACAAGCCAGATTGAGAATATCCCCAGTGCCCAGACGTGTCTCCAGGCGTAGACCCTTATTTGTCATGGCTGTTTCGAAACCGCTTCTCATACTTGGTGCGAGAGAAAGATGACGACAGTGCGCGAATTCAGCGGGGGATTGAGCTAGAATACCGCGATATTCTTGGGACATGTCTTTCGCTTTCCACGCGAAGATTGACATATCGGTTGTTTGCTTGATAATTTCTTCCTGCAACCGTTCAAAAGCTCTCAAACCCTCGCCGTACATCATCGGCATATGAACATCAAAAATACCAAGAAGACAATACGCGATATCTTCAACCCTTGTTGTTGTCCGATTAGCAGCCCAGGACATGCGTCTTGCCAAAGGGATATTCTCAAGAGATGCGATGTTGTCCAGCACTTCATTGTCGATACAGGTGATTTGAGAAATGAGGTCTCCCATATTCGCTTTCGTCCCTCTGAACTGCCACGAGCTATCGTAAAACCACAGTTCTCTTGGTGCTATCAATTCTTGCAAAGTCCATCCCCTCGTGAACCATCTACAATTTTTCAACTCTTCAAAAGAATTCCCATCGCTGCTGAGATCTTCAAGGTGGGCGAAACAGATAGTTGCTTCTTTGTACCATCTGAACATGGTATTGATGGCCTCGGCGAGCTCAGCACTGCTGCGCTTGTCGATGCAGCATGTATCGACCCATGCGTAAGATATGCCCTGCTCTCGTGCTAATTCACAAGTCTTACTGATCTTGATGTAGCCTGATGAATCGGTTGCTTGGCCTTGTTGAATCATGTCCTCGAATGTGACTTCGTCATTACCCCATGTATGCGACAAGATCGCGTATGGCGTTGAGGATAAATCGTCGGGATTGGCTCTTTCGAGCTTAATTGTGGAGGTGTTGATGAGCCACATTTTTGCTCAAAACTTGTAAGTTCGAAACTTTTAGTTGGGAATTTCCTGCGAAACCATAAATTGATGAAGGTAATTGAGTCAAGCTGCTGGGAGGCATATAATGTCAGATGCGGGGTCGTGATTTTGATTCGCGCTTTGGTCACGTCTCATACGCTGTACCTTCGACGCCATTTACTCTGGTTGTCGCCTCGTGTAACAACGAGAGGTCATCATGATATCCTTACTGAGCTTCGTGGATGGCAAATTAGGGTTGTTGAGGATTAATAGGGAAAAAATCCTCATCATCATCGAATAATTTTGATCTCTGGTGGTTTATACTGCATTTTATTTGAAACCCGTTATAAGGAACGATGTAAACTTTCAATGGCATTGCTACATGTAAAATTCTCCAGTAGCGACTAAGCTATACAGTCCACCTAAATCTGCCGTTTTCGTTAGGAAAGTGCTTCCCTGACGTCCATACCAACAGGCTCCAAGCCTTGCATTGGAGCATCTCTCGCTGTTGTCAAGTCGTCCGCACCAATAACAAGCAACCATGTTCCTTCATCCCAACCGAGAAAGTAGAATTGATTCCAAGTATACCCAAGATCAGTACAACCACCATCATTACACGTCATAGCCCTCTGGTTACAGACTAAACCGGTCGCCGAAGGGGGTTGACAGGTCAAATGGCGATACTGACCAGCCACGACACTTGAACAGCCCTCCAGAGCAGCAAAGCGGCCTCCTGGCTCGTACATGACACAGAGTGGAACGCCGTTTACTATGAGATGCTCTGTTTCCTCGTCATACGTGATGGAACTGGACCATGATGATGGGAATGTGTAGGTGCTGATCAAGACTTGGCGGCCATTGCTGTGCATGACAAGATCGCCTAACGATTGGCTTCGGGCGACAAGTTCGAAGGTAGGGACTGGCGGAAGTGTGGACTCGGTTGTTGAGGCTGGTGTTTCTTGCGTTGTAGTCTGGCTCATGGAGGCGGTGGTCGGCTCGTCGGTAGTTTCGCTGGTAGCCCAAGTGGTGGACTCAGCCTCTACAGTCGCGATGGTTTCGCTGCTGAAACAAGTAGTGGTCTCGCTCATTACAGTAGTGGTAATCGCTGTAGACTCATCGCTCGTTGCGGCGGTAGTTGTACCAGTCTCTGCACTTGTGACTGTGCTACTGATGGACCAAGCAGTAGACTCGCTCGTCGCAGTAGACTCTGCGCTAGTTACTGCAGTAGTCGTACCGGCCTCTGTAGCATGTGACTCTGCCGTACTAGAGAGTCCAGTAGAATCTGTACCTGTCTCCAGGACAGAAGAGAAAGTGCTCAATAAAGACGTCGCTGTCTCGGACTGGTAGATCTCTTCAGTGGTCGAAGTCTCGGAAACCGACGTCGGGATAAGAAGAATTTCCGAGCTGGTTGTAAGCGATGCAGACGTCTCGGATGAGACAGTGACCTGTGGCGAAGGCCGACACGGTGAAGCAATCACGGCTCTGAAACCACACGCCACAAGGGCCCCGGCTAGGAATGGCGAGGAAACCATGGTGAAAAAGAGTAACAAAGTCAGAATTAAATATTAATAAAAGATCAGACGGAGGTTAAGGAGAAAAGTACCATCTCCTTTTATCTTCCTACCAATTAATTGCCAAGAGTTATTACCTTTGTATCCATAAAACTATTGCTTGTAGCGTCAGCTCAGTCTTGACTATTGATTACTAAATCACATTGTGGCCAATTGAAGCTAAAGTTGCAAGCCACCAATCTAACGCTGTTATCATTTCTTTTTTTGATCTTATCTATTGCTTAAATTAAAGAAAAGAAAAACCAAAAGAAAAAAAAAAGAAAAAGAAAAGGCTCATAGATAGTTACATGGACTGGACTCCAGGTAGCATCTTTGGGATGGATAGCGAGCAAATAAGATCAGGTGATATTATTGGAGTGGAGTGTCGTGCAGTCTCAGTGCTTGTTGTACCCCGTTATCATAACCCTTAAAATCGGGCCAAGAGCGAGACACACATGCAGGGATCAATACGAGAGGAAGTAATAGGATATAGAAGTATATGAAAGATATGACAGAATTAACTAATTCTAAGGATGTTTCTAGACACTGTAATCGAAGCGCAATGCCATCTGCATGGAACCGACCAACATCACACGTTGGAGGCCAACCGACGTAACCTGCAGGAGGCCGACCAACATGTCTTGTCTAGCCATTCATCTTGCGCGAAACACATTTGGGCACCATGACTGCCTAAACATTGAGTTCCCCTCTTTTGTACTGACTTGACAGGCTGACTTTTCCCATGAATCTCGTTGCTCTTCTTTCCTGCTTCTTTCCATCAATTTATCGTTGATAAAACGTGACCCCCCGACAAGCATCCGGCTAAGAGAAACCACAGCATTCATCTCGCCTTTTTACCTCGGGGTCTTTTGAACTGTTATAGTGATTTATTTCCATCTCCATCGTGCAGCTGTCTATACCTCAAGTCACGATGGCAGACATCCAGCGGCAAGCTTTCCTTCTACAAACCTACAGTATCGGCACTAACGCTTTCAGAAACGCTCCTCGCGCCTTTCGAGCCCGAAATCCCACCCAGCCTTGCTTTCACTTTAAGCAGGGGACTTGCAAGTTCGGTAATCGCTGCAAGTTCCTACACGACGCTTCTGCCCCGCTGCGAACGTCCCAGCTGAACTCGCCCGACCCTCCTGGCGCTACTCCCGATGGAAAACTGCGTCAATGGAAGAGATATTTGAACATGGGTGACCTAGGCTGGAACTCACCGGAGTTGACAACTACTGCTGTCAGCCGGTTCTTCCAGCTAGGCCTCGAGATGATGGACGGGGACATCGGCGCTGTGCAAGATGTCATAAAGCTTCTTGCCAAAGACGCTGGGTTGGCATTCATCCGGACCCTGGCTGATGTCCACATTCCACGGGCTGACAATTCGGGTAAAGCCACTCTCTGGGAGACTGAGGTCAAACCTCTATTTACCCTCATTACGCACCCTCGCGTGGTGGATTCGACTGTATTGGAGCAGCAAGTCGCGGACGTATTCAACTGCATACTGGGAGTTGGAGGCCAACGCATGACCAGAACCTTCAATTTCATTATCGGACTTGTCACTGGACCCTTAAGTCCTACGCAAAATGATTCTCAGATGGAGGTACTGGCGCTTTCTCTCAGCGTGCTGTCCAAAGTCATCGACTGCAACACCAGAAATATCGTCAACTCGGAATGCGACAGGCTTGTCGAGCTCTTTGCTCAGATTGTAGAGAGTAGACACGGTCAAAATGACGAGTTCTCTCATTTACAAGCCTCCAAGTATATCGACTACATGCAACAACGATTGGGTACCGGCAAGGATATTCCAGACTTGGATCCTAGTCGTCGTGTCTTACTCACAAGGGAAGACTTTGTGCTCCGACATGACTTGCCAGGCACACTGTCTGCTGATGGACCTCGCCACAACAACGACCATGTCGACATTACGAAGATAAAAATAATGCCTACTTACGATGAGATCGTTTCCCCTCGTGCGGAATATCTCCCTACCAACAACCCCTCTAGCTGGCACGTCAAGGGGATTCGCGGCCGTCTTGATCGAGAGTTTCGCCTCATTAGAGAGGACACAGTCGGCCAGCTCCGAGATGCTGTGCGCGATATACTAGAACTTTCTCGAGATCCTAAACACACTAAAGGTCGGCAGTCTAACACTCTCAGAACGTATACTTACGAAAATCCTCTTACCATCGATGTCAACCTTCACCGCGTCGGGGGGTTAGAAATGTCCATTTGTTGCCATCAGCTTCCAGTCGTTAGAAAGCTGAATGCTAAGAAACGGAAAGATTGGTGGGCACAGTCCAAGCGATTACAAGCGGGAGCGCTCGTATGCCTGTTCGATGTCGCCGGTTCGATGCTGTTCTGTGTTGTATCCGATACCACGATGAGGTCTAAAGACGATAAAGATGCTCGAAGAATTAACAACGACAATGACCAAAATCAAGCGGCCGATGATCAAGTGAGAAATCTTTCGGGCGATCCAGACTTTCTCTTTGTCAATCTCAAGCTTGTGGACCCGATATCAAGCGACATAAGCCTAGCCATGAATTGGTACCAGAGTATCAAATCTCACCCACCTAGGTATCTAGTTGAGTTTCCAGGAGTTTTGCTCGACTCGTTTAAGCACAGTCTATCGGCTCTTCAGAAGATGCATGAGAAGCCCAACATCCCTTTCGCAAATCTGTTGGCGCCTAAAGATGACTCGCCATCTGACGTTGACATCGGATTACCGCAGTATGCACGAAAGATTGGGTTTACCTTCGATCTGAGCTGCCTAACCAACGCTAATACTCCCCTCACCATTGACCCCCGGTCGCCAATAACCCCGCAGGCGCTCTCACTCAAGTCCAGCCTCGACCCGACACAGTCTGCTGCCCTATTGAACACTCTGACCACAGGACTGTCGCTCATTCAGGGACCTCCAGGCACGGGCAAGAGTTTCACTGGCGAGAAGATCATCAAGGTTCTTCTGAAGAGTAAACGAAGTGCAAAACTTGGCCCAATTCTGTGTGTCTGCTACACTAATCACGCTTTGGATCAACTCCTTGAGCACCTCCTTGATGACGGAACTAAAAGGATTATTCGAATTGGATCTCGATCCAAATCGGAACGGCTCCAGAATCTAAACTTGCGCGCCATCGCCAAAGGAATGCCACTCACCAAGTCGGAGAAGAGCAGTCTCTGGAAGGCAGAAAGGGACATTCGCGAACATGTCGAGGATGGGAAGGATCTGCTCAAAGAACTTGCCGATTGCCAGTCTTGGAAGGCCATCAAGTTCCTGTTGGCTTCGGATCATCCTAGACAGCACGCTGAACTATTTGGAGAGGATCAAGACGGGTGGCAGACGGTCATTCACCAGCCAGAAATGGTCATTGATCGGTGGCTTCACAGCGGGCAACACATTGCAACCAACCCTAGACCACTTGAACACCTGAAGCGCGCTCAACTAAACAGTTTGACCAACCATGAACGGACTTTACTCCATCGTCATTGGATCAAGGCAATCAGAGACCCGATCATAGTAAAACTCGCCAGACTCAATCAAAATTACAACGACGCGGTCAGACACAGGGACGAAATCCGTGGCGACGTTGATATGCGCTGTCTGAACGACGCAGATATTGTCGGTGTCACAACGACTGGCCTAGCCAGGAACTTGAACCTCCTTCGAAAGATGCGATGCAAAGTAATGCTCTGCGAAGAAGCCGGCGAGGTTCTGGAAGGACATATCCTCACTGCACTCTTACCTTCTATTGAGCATGCCATCCTTATCGGTGATCATTTGCAGCTTCGCCCTCAAATACAAAACTACGATCTGCAGAGTACAAACCCTCGTGGTAAACAATACTCACTCGACGTGTCTCTATTCGAGAGACTGGTTCAGCCTCCGCATGACACTGACCTCCGGATTCCCTACAGCATGCTGGAGACGCAGAGACGGATGCACCCCTCAATTGCCGAATTAGTTCGCTCGACCTTGTATCCATCGCTCAATGATGCAGAGGCTGTAGCTGAATACCCCCAAGTCGTGGGTATGAAGCGTCGTCTATTCTGGTTTCACCACGATCAGCCTGAAAATGCGGACGAGACCAACAGCTCCATGAGCACGTCCCGATCCAATAGCTTCGAGGTCGACATGACCGCTGCTTTGGTCTCCCACCTCTCTCAGCAAAGCGCGTACAAACCAGGCGACATCGCGGTTCTCACGCCGTACCTTGGACAACTACAGCTTTTGCGCCGTAGGATGGAATCCATGTTCGAGATTTACATCAATGATCGGGATCTAGATGAACTCGACGCCGCTCAGGACGAGGACAGTGGCACTGGTAGACCGCGGGGTGTTCCTCTCAGTAAAACAACTCTCCTCAAGAGCGTCAGAGTTGCGACTGTCGATAACTTCCAGGGGGAGGAAGCTAAGGTTGTAGTGATATCCTTGGTCCGCAGCAATCCCCAAGGAGACTGCGGCTTCCTCAAGACGTCGAATCGTATTAATGTTCTGCTATCCCGCGCCAAGCACGGGATGTACATTATTGGAAACAGCACCTCGTACAAGAAGGTTCCAATGTGGGCAGGTGTCATGAAGATATTGGCTTCCGGGACCAACCTGGGCACAAAACTCGAGTTGCAGTGTGCCAGACATCCGAATACCCCGATAAACGTGTCCCGTCCTGAGCACTTCTTGCAGTTCTCTCCGGAGAGCGGATGTACCCTTGCATGCGACAAGAGATTGGCTTGTGGGCATCCTTGCACTGGTAGATGCCACTCAGATGCTTTGCATCATGCCGTCAAGTGCCTGGCACCCTGTCTACGTCTAAAAAAAGGATGTAACCACGCTTGTCCTCTTCGCTGCGGAGACCCTTGTCACAATAAATGCCTTGTCAAACTTGACAGCGCTATTTTGCTCCCTTGCGGGCATCGACTATCTTCGCCTCGGTGTTGGGAAGCCCAAGATCCAGCGGCTGTCCGTTGCATGGAAATGGTCACGAAGGATGTGCCAGGCTGTGAGCATAAAGTGCGCGTCAATTGTCACCAAGATGTTACTGCTGCCGATTACAAATGTACTTCTGCCTGCGGAAGTCATCGCACCTGTGGGCATAGCTGTACCAGTAGCTGCTTTCGCTGCAACACACGTAAAGGCGGAAAGATCACGGAACAAAACCACGGCATATGCAACCAGCGATGCGGCCGAAAGTACTCGACTTGTCAACATAACTGCTCTCAGAGCTGTCACGGCGATGCACCCTGTCAGCCGTGCAAGGAACGGTGCGAAGTACGGTGCAGCCACTCGAGGTGCAGCAAGGCTTGTAGCGAGCCTTGTGATCCTTGTGCGCAGGCAACCTGTGAATCGAGATGTGTTCACTCAAGGTGTACGGCCCCATGCGCTGCTCCTTGTAACTGGGTGCCTTGCTCTTTGAGGTGCGAGATGAAACTAGACTGCGGTCATCAGTGTAAGTGAATTCAGTGATCTGTGCCCTCATCCCCTCGCTAATCAATGCAGGCCCATCTCTTTGTGGAGAAGTTTGCCCGACCTCGAAGTTCTGCCAAGTTTGCGCAACAGATGATTTGAAATCTGTCTGTGTTGACTTCCTCGAGATGAAAGAGTATCAAGAGATAGATCTCGACCAAGAGCCATGCATCTTCCCAGACTGTGGCCACTTCCTCACTGTCTCATCCATGGACGGCCAGATGGATATGGCAGCACACTACAAGCTCAACGATAAGGATCTCCCTGAGCGAATACTGAGAAGTTCAGAGCCATTTGCTATGGAGAATAAGGATGTCAAAAACTGTGCGACGTGTCGTGGACCTCTTCGTAGCATTTCGCGATACGGTCGCATTGTGCGCCGGGCTATGCTTGACGAAGCTACCAAGAAGTTCATTTCCTGGTCTAATGCCGAGTATCATTTACTTGCCGCAAGACTTATCACTGAGCAAGAACTTCTTGCCGCTATGAAACCGACAGTTATCCGAGATCCAAAATCCGGGCCAGTCGGGAACTTGACAATGGGAGGCTCGCGACAGAGGCAGCTACAGTGCTTGAAAGGATACATCGATAAGAGATACGATTCCATGCTCAAGATGCGAAAAGACATCGCGTCGTACACCGGCAAAGTCCAAAAGGAAGAACAGCCATTCCAGCGCGTTGCAAACCTGGTAAGGCACGCTAACCTCCATCAAGGCGGGCAAAACGAATTTCGATATGACGAATCTGTAATCCAAGCGAAAGGATCGCTTCTCGCCTCTACTTTACTGTTGAAGTGCGATGTGTTGATTCTCTCTGATTTCTTTCGACTTTTTCTTGACCAAAAGTCAGATCTCACCAAATCGGATGTTAAGCTCGATTTATCACCCTTCATGCGCGATTGCGACAGCTTGATCCAAGGGGCAAAGAAGGCGGTATATCCACGCGAAGAGGCTCAGGGTCACATATTTTCTGCTCAGTTATGTGCATTCACCCGTTCGCTAGTCTCTACACCATCTAGCCCCTCGACACCTGGAAGTGAGCCACCCTCGGCAACTCCAGCACACGACCCTGATTCACTTGATAAACTACGAGACCAGGGCCTTCATCATGTTCAGCAGGCGAGAAGAATCGTTAAGGAGAACCAGTCAGCAAAAGCTCTCGAGAATGACATTGACGTTGCCGAAGAAGCTTTGAACGGAGGGGTGTACCGACCCGTCACAGCCGAGGAGCTTAGACAAGTCTACGCGGCATCGATGGGAGAGCTATCCGGCACAGGACACTGGTACACCTGCGCCAATGGTCACCCATTTACTATCAACAACTGCGGCATGGCGATGGAGGAGGCATCGTGTCCAGAGTGTGGTGCTCGTATTGGTGGGCGGAATCATGTGTCGGTTGAAGGGGTAAGGCACGCGGTCGAAATTGAGGAAATTGCAAGGGAGCTTGGAGGTGTTCGATTGTGAGTTCATACGTCGCGTGCATCATGTTTGGGGACTTAACTATAGCATATGGGAAGAATTGACTATAAAACTGCTCAATCAGAATTGATCATGCTTTCAAGCTTCAAGTGAATGAATACGTACACTACAGTGCCTCAAGAACAATTTTATAAACCTAAGACGTCAAAAATTAATATTTTCAATCAATTCTACATTCAGTAGTTAGACATTTCCGGTACATTATTATCTGAAAACTGTCTAGAACTTATCTAAGTGGGCCGTATTCGAGGTGATCAATCGGAGAACAGCAGTGGAGAACAAAAGGCAGAAGAGGAACCCCAGCGTGAGGATTAGGTTGTTAGAGGAATGGCTGTATATCAACAGTAAGTTATAAGAAGGCTAACAAGTTAGTTATTTCTACCGTCGAGATATTATTAAAGTACTGCTAATGTAGGCAAAGAGCAGTGATCTAAATGCACACCAAGTCAATCTAACATTTTCTATATATACTGACCAGAAAGGTATTCTTTGTTTTCTATTTAATTACGAACTTCTGTGCTAGAAACATGCCACTGATCACCCACTTGGAACCCCGTCGGAAAGGGATCTGATGGGTCCAAGACTATCTGCTTGTAGCTTGTAATCCAAGCTCGCCCTTGAATAGTAGGTAGCACAGCCTGATGGTCTCCAACCTGTGTTGTCCCTCGAATGTTGCTAATGAACTCAGTCCCGATAATGCTTCTATGCTTGAAGATCTCCCCAATTTTCAACTGGCCACGAGCGTGCAAGACCGCCATCCTCGCGCACGTGCCTGTCCCACAAGGACTCCTATCAAGTCGACCCGGCGAAACAACAACTGCATTCTTAGCGGCTTTAGATCCATCTTCCTCAATTTCAAGGTCTTCTGCGATAGACAGGACAGTAACGCCTCGAATGTCGGGATTTTCGGGGTGGATTGGCGTGTACTGACCTTGGATAGCTATTTTGACTTGCTCGCCCACCTCAACAAGTCTAGCTCCAGCAGCGCTTTGTACTTTGAGGCCAAGAGAAGACGCCTTAACGATAGCGTACCACATTCCTCCCCATGCGATATCCACCAAGACAGTACCGAGACCAGGCACTTGGACCGGTAGATCAAGCTTATCCACGAAAGAGGGAACGTTATCGATGCTGACTGACTTGCATTTCCCGCCTTCGCACTGCGCTGTAGCTGTGATCAAGCCAGCAGCAGTATCGAGAACCAGCTTGGCCACAGGTTCCTTCATTGGAACCATTCCAGTTTCAAGTAAAACAGTAGCGGTGCACATGGAATTGGAGCCGCTCATCGGAGCATACTCGGTGCTTTCCATAATCAAGAATCCGGCATCAGCCTTGGGATCAGTTGGAGGTAGTAGGAGATTGGTGTTTATTGACGAACGGCCCCGGGGTTCGTTGAGGAGAAGCTGTCATAGCTCGTCTTCGTGGTTCAGACAATGTTTCAGTTTCTCATACATGGTTTTACCAGGGACGTCGCGTACGCCTCCAATGATAACATCTCCTACTTCGCCCTCTGCGTGGCAGCCGACAATTGAGATATAACGAAGGGTAGGCATATTGAGGGCAAGACAACTAAAAAGTAGGGTGGTGATGGATAATAAGATGAAAGGTGCAAATTAAAGAGAAGGATGTTTTCTTTCCGGGACGACTTTTGATATGCGTATCTGCTGTAAGATTTTGAGTACAACTACGCGGAGACCTGCCTCACTCATCGATAACCGCGTATTTGCAACCTACAGGTTCACCTCGGCAAGTCACCATGTTTCCCACTTCCCACCAACAACGGACCTTTGTGATAGATAGACTGACCTTTAGAGAAACTCAACCCGACGCCGCTAACGCAATCCTCCAAGAGGGTTTCAGAAATAAATGTTTTGTTCATACAAACGACAAAAAGAACTCCCACGCCATTTCCATTTGTCTGCTGGGATGTTTGACCCGATTAATGGTGGGGTGGGGTGGTGGTGGGTGGGTCATGTTCGACAAAACGCAAAAAAGAAACTCCGGTACAGGGAATCGAACCCTGGGCTCCGCGGTACTGATCTCTCAGGTTATGAGAGCGCGAAATGTTAGCCACTACACCATACCGGACTTGTGGACGCTAATTGGTTGAAAAGAACTCTACAGTGAAGCTCTATGAAGCAAACTTACAGCTCAGCCTCTATTCAGCAGTTCGCATTTAATCAATCAATGGCTCAATTTAAAAGTCTGAACCCGGGCTGGTCCAATGATTCTGGAATCTATCGCGACATACCTAAGTTTCGTTTCGCCCAACGTCGAAGCCATAGCATTTAAGGACGAATCCATAGCACCTACTCGCAAATGAACTCTGAATTAAATTCCCCTTTGGAAACAATAGACAGTTCTCACATGCCTTTTCCATTTGTCTGAATACGGGAATAGTTTACCCGTCTTTCACGTACCCTGAACCCTGAAACCCGGTCCCCGGGTCGTGGTGGGTCATATCCGAGACACCCAATTAAGAACCCCAACCATCACTGAGTAATCAGTCAACTCGATGTCAAGACTGACCTTCCTATGTCGATACCATCTCCAGTAGCCTCAAAAAGAGTAAAGTCAATCTTCTCCCTGAGCCAATAACCGATTAACATGTGATCAATCCTAAAAAAAAAACTGCCGCCATTCGCTCGGCAATCCCGGTTCACAACAGCAAGCCCATCTACCAACCAACCCATTCCTAACCGGGTATAACTTCAACCCACATTACCAACCCACAATAACGTTTGTCCGTTGGAACTAATCCTGCAATGGAGCAATCGTCCGGCTCCACGTCAGCCATGTAACGCTTGTACGCTCACACTCCCCTCTTCAATGATCCGAGTCAAGATGAAAGACCAATCGGTTGGTAGGGATGGAGGGATGATAAGAGGTGGTTGATGCGCTGTCTTTTGGACCCTGGATTTTGTTCTGTTGTTTTTTACTTTTAGTCGAAAGAACGTCTGGTACGATTGATCGAAGCGAAAGATTCTGTTTAATTCTTCTTTATTCCTGTCCCGTTCATCGATAGTTCCAATACCCTCAACATGCGCGTCGCCATCATCGGAGGCGGCCCATCCGGTCTCGTCCAACTCAAAACCCTCAAAACAGCCCACAACCACTTCCCCTCCATCGAACCCTTCGAAGTCAAACTCTTCGAATCATACGATAAACTCGGTGGTGTTTTCTTCCACCACGTCTACGAAGACGCCGAGCTCGTATCGTCGAAATTCCTGACTACATTCTCCGACTTCCGTCCTCGTCCGGAAGACAACGACTTCTTCTCTTCGGAACGATATAGAGAGTATCTTGAGGAGTATGCTACGCATTTCGACCTTTGGAAGGATATACATTTGAGTACACCTGTTACTGGGGTTAGAAGAGGAGATACAAGTGAACATGTTGTTAAATATAAAGGTCCTGATGGGGAAGAGGTAGAGTGGGAGTGTGATGCTATCGCCATTTGCTCAGGCGTCCACTCAAAAGCTCACATCCCCTCAATCCCGGGTATAGAGCACGTTCCCGAAGTCCTCCACTCATCATCATTCAAAACTCGATCCCAACTCGGCGAAGGAAAAACAATCATGGTTCTCGGCAGCGGCGAAACGGGTTGCGACATGTGCCATCTCGCCATCACATCACCTACCAAACGCGTAGTCTTCTGCCACCGCGACGGTTGGATCGGAGCGCCCAAACGTGCACCAGGTCAAAGGTTCTTGCCATGGCTATTCGGCGATGAAGATTTTGAGGAGCCGCAGTTGCCGCTTGATGTTAGTCAGGTCACTCTCTTTGACAGCATGTATGTTCATCCTATGGTGAGGGATACGATGATTGTGTGGGATTATTATCACTTCTTGGCGCTACCTGCTGGATGTTGGATTTGTGGCGGTTCAGAGCATGGTGTGGATCAGTGGGTTGGACAGGTCTTTAGTGATCGATTCCATGCCTCAAGATGTAAGTCTAATCACCCGCGTTGTTGAAGACATGGCTAATGTGGTATAGTATTCTGGAACAAGGGCTGGCAACGTATCCAGAACAACGTTTCAACACCTTGGAGACCGACACAATGGCCATTAACGGCGCGCATTCGCCAGTTTTTCTTCAACACGGCTATCAAACCGGCTAAGCGCACCATCGATGTTGCACCTTTTCCATCACACTTTACACCAGACGGAGTAGCACATTTCCCAGACACTGGCCGTCCAGAAGCGAAGCTCATCCAAAAGTCAGTTGTCAAACCAGACATGGTTATTCTCGCAACTGGCTACGTTCCACACTTTCCCTACCTCAACACGGAGTACAACGCTGGTCGTGAAGCATACCCAGTATCCCATGACGCAGACGTCCGTCAAATCTGGTCCAACGATGATCCAACAATCGGCTTTATCGGTTTCATTCGTCCTGGCTTTGGAGCCATTCCTCCTCTGGCTGAAATGCAGTCTATGCTTTTCACCACTCATCTTCTCAACCGTGTTCCTCGACCTCTTCTCAAGGACGATGAGTGGCATTATCGCGTTATCCACGCTCCTAGTGCTCGTGTGACATATGGCGTTGAGCATGATAGCTATGCCTACCAACTCGCCAAAGACATGGACATTGCTCCTTCGTTCACAGATATTTTGCGCATCGCGCTGTATACACCCAAGGGCTGGCGACTGCCGTGGATCTGGGCTGGAGGTGCCGCCTTCAACACAAAGTTCCGCCTCGTCGGGCCCTGGAAGTCTGACCGCGCTGCTGAGACTCTTACTGGTGAGCTGTGGGAGACTATCTCTCGTCGTCACGGCCTGTTTGGCAACGTTCCTATGGTTGTTGTGCCAGTTCTATACCTTGGTGGTGTCAATCTGTACTACTACATGCACACTTTGTTCTGGGGTTCCTTGTCTAAGTTGGGTCTTTGCAAAGCGCCTGTTCCGAGGAACGATGTGAAGAGAAAATTTGAAGAGCTTGCTCAGATGGAACAGATGAAAATGGTGCAGGATGCTAAGATGGCAGTTAGTATTAACGTGGAGGAGATTTCCTCTGATGATAGCGATTACTAAGCGCTGTAGAAAACGATGTCAAGTTCTGAAATCGAGAATGAATAAATGTATCAAGCACTATTAAGACCCATCGCTTGCTATACCCCAGCACTTACATCCACCAGAATCTTGACATGATTATCCTTGTCGTTAATAAGCGTTGAAAAACCCTCTTCAACAACCTTATCCATCTTGATGACCTTGGTAATCATTCCCTCAGGCGTAATCTTGCCATTAGACAAAGCATCAATTACCTCCTCAAAATCTCCAAGAGCATATGTCGCACTGTAAAACTGTCAGCAGTCGTCCCTTGGAATAATACGGATTACTTACCATCCAACATAAGATCTCTCTCGGAACACAATCTGATTCATGTTTAACTGCGCCCTATTCTCCCACACAGCAATATTCACCAAGACCGCTCTAGCCTTCAAGCAATCAAACGCCACATCGATAGCATGTTGCGAACCCGCAGCGTCAAAACCAACATCTGCGCCCATTCCTCCCGTCAACTTTCTCACATTAGCCACGACATCGTCTTTCGTGGGATCGAAGACGTGATGAGCACCAAATTTCTTTGCGAATTCGCGTCGTTTGGAACTGACTTCGCTTAGAATGATGTTCTTGCATCCTCGTCCGATAAGAGCTTGAACAACAGCGAGACCAATTGGTCCACCGCCCACGACAAAGGCTGCGTCGCCTTCTTTGTATGGTGAAATCTTGATAGCGTGCCATCCGACAGCGAGTGGTTCAACAAGAGCGCCAACTTCGAGGGAGACGTTGTCGGGCAGCTTCTTGACCGCATCCTGCGGGACGACAGTTGACTCAGCCAGACCTCCACCCCAGCCACTCAACCCAATGAAGCCATTCTTGTCACAACAGTTCACGAGACCACGCTTGCATGAACCACACTCATTGTCGTAAATGATAGGCTGCACACAAACGCGATCTCCCTTCTGAAGACGTGTGACTTCACTGCCAACTTCTTCAACAATGCCACTGAATTCGTGACCGAGGGTAAGCGGTGCTGTCTCGCCTGTAATGCCGTGCGGGGAGCCAGGTTTGGGAATGAGGTTATTGCCACCAAGATATTCGTGGACATCTGTACCACAAATACCACAGAATTTAGGCGCGATGCGAACTGATCCAGGCTCCAAAGGTTTGAGAGGGACAGATTCTAGACGGATATCCTTTTGTCCATGGTAGCGAACAGCTTTAATAGATTGCGAAGACATATTGAAGTACGATTAATTGTAGAAGACAGATTGCAGAGGAGAAGAGGGGGGGTTTTATGCAAGCAGTAAACAATCACCCCCTCGGTAACACGAAGCTGTAAACGTGACGCAAACGCCGGGTTCCCCTCATTGAACAAGTTCCAGAGATGGCAATGCGAAGTAACAAAGTATAATTGAAGTGTGATGATGGGCTGATCGGATTACTGTGTTTGGTTTAGATCGATCATGAGAGGGTTCCACGAATGATGGGACGACTTTGAATGCGGGGAAGGATGGTCTAGACTCGGGTTTGACGGACGGATATAAGCGTGATAATTGGGTTAGTGGCGTGTTAAGGTCTTTTGACAGGATGTTTGGTGAGAATGTAGTCATGTCAGTTGATGTTTATCCTGTATGGTGTAGTGTTAGGAGTTTACTGGGATGGTGAGGTCACTTTTGATGAAGCCACAATTAAAGTAAGTTGATAGAGTCAGTGTGGTAATTGACGGAAATAGTCGGGTAAAAATTAAATTGAATGTATGAAGTCAACAGCGACAAGGTAAGAAATGGTATACAAGGATTCACAGTTGGTAGTCGTCACTTGGAAATATTTTGTTAAGCACGCATTGCGGGCATCTTTATCACCAGATGTGTCACTAGCAGACCCCGAGTAGTCACTTGGAAATCAGTATCGGCCTCAGCAGGGCTAAGCTTCACAATGGGTTCACATCTGATGATTTATGCAATAGAGTTGAGAAAGAAGGCAGACGTTTATTCATAAATACATAGTCGTTCATTGATACCTTCATCTCCACAAGAAAACGCTTTCCATAACGACTATATCCAATACTAACTGACCTCTTTTACAACCTCCTACCCCAAACCCCATGATCTTCCAGAGCACGGAGTCTGCGCCAAGCTCTTACGTCGCATAAGGCTGGTAAACAGTACCATTCCTCTGCGCCTCCCGCAAAAGTCTCTTGTTGGACCTGGTAAGCCAAATCTTGAGAACAATAGCACAAGCACTAGAAGAAAGACCAAATGCCATCATACCAATGAAAGCACTGATGTAGCGAGGCTCCTCCTTGGTAACGAACATGAAAGGTGCAGTAAAGTTACCAATCTGAGACAACAAGTTGCACAGAGCGACGGAAACAGCTCGCTTCTCAGGTGTCTTGGCCAAGGCTCCACTGACATAACCCATGATGAGAGGGTTGGCGATGTACATGCCGCCCACGTAGATGAACGAAGCACCGTAGCGAGCTCGTGCATCGGTGGTTGCGAGACAGATGATGAATCCGGAACAAGCGACAGCGACGGGGATGGCGTAATGCAGACCTCGCTCCTTGACCTTGTCGGAGTGCCACGCGTTGACGTAAGAACCGATGGCAGCGAAGATGTAGGGCGGTGCAGTGAGGACGAGAGCGATGACAGGACCGTAACCCCAATCAGCGGCAAGACCACGAACAATTGAAGGGTAGAAGTTGGAGAACCCGTAGGCAGCCGAGATGGTGATGTTCATGAGGGTCAGGATGTAGAGCTTGGGATCACGAACAGCAAGCTTGAGTCCTTCCCATGCACCAGTCTTGGCCTCGGCAGTAGAAGGTCGATCAGCAATGACACGAGCAGCAGCGACCTTTCGCATGTCCTCAGTCATAGTCCACATCGCACTACCAGTAGTAGAGGTGGGATAATCGGGGATGAACCAGATGCAAATCATAGCAGAACCAGCACCTGCAGTAGCAAGAATGATGAAAAGCCACTGCCATCCTGCAAGACCGTGCGCTTGTTCAAGAGTAGCATAGGTAGCCGCGGCGATGAGACCAGCGGAGCAGAAAGCGATGGTCTGGGCAGAGTAGAGAATAGCCATGCGGAACGCAATCTCCTTTCTTGTGTACCAGCAACCGAGAAGGTAAATGGCACCAGGAAGAAGAGGAGCTTCAACGAGACCGAGTGCGAAACGAACACCCATGAGACCAGAGTAAGATGTGACTCCGACAGTAGCGACACTGACACCGGACCAAACGATGGCCATGAGACAGAGGTAGATACTGGGGCGAATCTTGGTGATGAGCATGTTACTGGGAAGTTGACCAAGGACTAAATTTGTTAGCGCAGCTCACACTGATTAATTAACAGTCGACTTACCATAACCGAGAGAAAGAATAGAAACAGCAGACGAAAAGTTGGATCCGACAAGTCCCAAATCCGCATCGAAAGAACTCAATCTTGCATGGCCAATAGAAGCTCTGTCAAGATAATTGAAGAAGTAAAGACACCAAACGCAAGGCATGAGCGTCATGTCAAGACGTCTAACAATCTTCTTCTCCAGCTCTCGCCAGTTGGGAATTCCCAGAGCATCAATCTGCTCTTCAGGGCTGGGAAGTCGGCCTTCATCTTTGAGGTAGCCTTCTTCCACGGATGCTAGTTCCTTCTCGATGGCTGAGGCGTCGTCGGCTTTGACGTCTCCTGTGGTGTTGGGTGCAGGAGCTGCGATGTCTTGCTTGGGAGCGCCACCGCCTACTTTCTCATTGGGAGCAGCCATTGAGAATGAGTAAAACAAAAGAGTTAGAGGATGTAGCCCTGGGTATGCTCAGCGAGTAAATAGTCAAAGCAATGGGCAGAGAGGGATGAGAGGCACAGACAGGATGAAGAGTAAAACGGGAGCCAAGTTTTATAACCATGAGAAAACAGTCTAAAACCCCGCATCGTGGTCACCGTCCGTTCCCCTCAAGCCAAGCCTCAAGTCCGGGGGACCAAGAAAAACAGCGTCGAGGATGAAGAGTTGAAAACTGGGGATGGAGGGTCCCTCGAATCTGGGGCCCCATATAATGAGGTTAGCCGATAATATCTTACCGTTGACGATCCCCCGGATACAAGTCCGTGTACTTTAAAAAACACCGTCATTCTGGTTGCATGTTAAAATCTCAATGATGATGTCTGATGTTGGAGGCGTTGGTGGTGAAGTTGGTGAGGCTCTTTGTTTAGCCTGCGGCTCAGCTTGAGGCTCTTGACGGGGAGGACACGCCGCGGTTGAGGCTTCGGGGACACGGCCTGATGAGGATAAGTGGTTGGAGTCTACGCCTAATTATGCTTAGTTCTAAGCGTATCTCTCCTCAATTGACCTCTACTCCAAATAATTAATTAATTCTTCAAGACATCCATCTTCACTTGTTTCGTGAATCTATTCCCAAGTGCAACGTCCAACATCACAACACTCAAATTCTGATCGTCTGTACCTTTACCATCTGCCAAGTTGTCCGTTCAAGTTTATCACAATTGCCAAGTTTCTTTTCATTTTCGTTATCGTATGATTTGAGCTTGTTGTACTGCCAAGATGACTCTCTCCACCGTCAAGAATCCCCGCGCTTGGAGCTTCCTCCATTTCCACGGGTCACAAAAAAAAAGTCTTCCCGTGCCAAGCGATATGATGTCTACTGCCGTTGGCCACTTCGTACATTCCCGTCTGGGCATTCACAGGGATTATTCCCGTCAACACCAAAGTGGCCAATGTCTTGTCAAAAGAATGTCAAAGAGAAATTTACGTTGAGCTTGTTGAGAATTCTTGGCCTGGGCATCGCGTGAGTATTATGCGTCAAGCGAATGCCAATCTTTTACCAATGCGGATGACTAGAGAAAAGGGCATTTATTGCTGTACCCGCGGGAGAAGATGTCTCTCCACTGCCAAGGCCGCGGGCTGTACAACCTTGCACTCAATTGTTCCCACGGGAAATAAAGTTGAGGGATCCCTTGTCCAGGTGGAGTAACCTTTGGAGAAACGACTCGCGGAGACATTCTTTTCTCCGTAGTTTATTATCAAGCATAGATTTATGGTTAGATGATGCTCCACTGAATGTAAGACAATTGACACTCAATCACCAACCAACATGATTGTTTTCTCAACAACATGCAGCAGACAAGGAATCGGGATAGATCGGCTTCATAACGCAGATAAAGCCGTCATGAAATACACGCCAAGCCAACCGTTGGAGTAAATCCCCGCTTCATGATAAGAAAATGGCTTGGCTGTCATCCATTCGGATTTTAGATCTAATTCCGCAATTGTAGATCTCGCATTCTCAGGTATCTTTCCCTGATTTTGATGTTTACGACTTCTTATTAAAGTTTGTCCTTGCATATAGAGGCAGTGGCGTCCTGCTTGTATTGGATAGAGGATGTCTTGGCTGGTCGCTAATACTCGTGTCTGTTCAACAAGGGCGCCATCCAGTGACTTGACGTTGAACGGTCGCGTTTTATGGTCTGGTACGCGACGATGATGTTGCAAACAGTATGAGGTTGTTCAACTGTCTTCCAATGAAAAGGCGCGAATTCAAAAAGCACGAAATCCATTTTATCTTGGAAACAATTGATGACAGATTTTGGTTGACGAGAGGGATTACTTTTTCCGTCATTGAACATTATGTCGTGACAACCGATGCTGTCTTTACAATTGTCACCAAAACATGTAAGGTAAGATTAGATTCCAGTCTCGCGAGGATATTTCTTAGCATGAATTCACAATTGGAAATTTTTTGCTGGTTTTGTTTTCATTTTCTTTACGACACATGGAGAAAATCGAGCTTCTCTAGGGTAGTATTTGTCAGCACTATTGGGGAATATTTCCCGCAAGTAAGATATCATTGCAATCGAAGCTTCCCCATCCTTCTGCATATACCCTTCATTTTCCGGCACCGCCCGTGAAGTACTCGGTTATACGCGAGTATGGCCGAGCTGGTAGTCTTATCCTCTCCTGACCAATCTCCGACCCGTCAGCGCCAAGGGAAAGACACTCCGCAGACTGCGTCTCATGGCAGTCAAATGAAGACGAGTGACGATGGTGATCAAGGACTTTTCCATGTTGCTTCTAGAATCTATACGCCTTGGACCAGCGATCCATATTCCGCTATTGCAGGCCATACTGTCGATCCGTTTAACACCCTTTGCGAAAACCCTGATCGGCTACGGCAGCTTTTGAGACATCGTACGCATCCGATCGTGTTATGCTCCACCTCTCAACTAATGCACGATAACAGCATCGGCCAGATATGCGGGAGAACCACTATTTCGTATTGACGAACGAACCAACGCCGTCCTCTTCCAAAGCCTTGACAATCTATCTTCGTTTCTGACAGACAAGACACTATTCCACGTTCTTTCCCTCGTTCTGGCCTTGGAGGCAAATAATCACTTACCTAATTACGAGACCCTATATCACCGTGGTAAAGTTCTCGAATCACTCAATCTGAATTTGGGCAATACACTGTCCCTTCAAACAATTACGGCTATTCTCATATTGATAAGCTATGAATACCGGGTCCGAGATACAAGGCCTGCTGCAGCTACCCATATTCGTGGTTTGCAGACTTTACTCCACCAATTTGATGTCTTAGCTAGTGGGTATAATTCTGCAGGCATACAAAAGACCCAGCGCGCTTTGTTTTGGCAGGACATAATGTGTTCTTTGGCAACTGGGACGCCGCGACTGCTACGGTTTGATGCCGATGATGTCTTTGCTCGATTGAGAGAGGATAAGAAATATCAGCAATACTTTACCCTACCTGAAGGACTTAAGATACACATTGACGACTGGCCTGCGACGTCTGTTCATACATTCGAAGATCTTCATGCTTTATGCTGCCTAGTGGACACGGTGCACAGTCACAAACGGCTGCCAGGACGACCTGCAGATCTTGATGGGGACAATATGACCGTTTCGCTCCCACTGATGGAAGACCTAGATGATGAGGGATACCCGCTATCCAACGCCCAAGCGAATCTGCAGATCCGCCTCGTCGATCTCCTCGGCGAAACTGCCAAGAACGGTCCACAAAAAGAGAAGGCCCTTATCTATAGAGCATATCTTTTCGCAGCATACCTTTGCACATACAGACTCTCCTCTGGTATCTGGGAAGGACACTTTGCGCCCGAGAAATGTGTCGCGGAGATTGTGAACTGTATGGAGAATTTTACAAAACATATGTCGCCTTGGAAACTCGCCCCGGACATCTCATTTTGGTTACTGCTTGTCGCTGGTGGTCTCACAAAGAGCCAGGTCAATAGAGATCGAGCAGCGTTGTTGATGCAGCGCTATCGATGCTTCTATCCGAGTGATTATAGTCAAGACTGGGAAATTGTGGAAGGCAAGTTGAAGGAGTTTATATGGTGCGAGCACGCGATGGAAAAGAAATGCTATATATTCTGGCAAGAGTGCCATAATGTTAAGCATTAGCCTTTCTTAGCTATATAAAATGTTAATGTTGGGCTTATTTGACAAGGTTGGAACCTTTTTCAGCTAACAGCCACGGCCTGTTGTGGCATGTGACATGCCAGCCTATAAAAAGACCATGGAAATTACAGACGCTCAATATTGAGGTCAGTGGCGTTGCAGCCTAGCTCTACACCTAAAAAAGAGGTGAGACAACATGTATGCATCTAACCCCCACCGTCGTATTGAAGTCCTGCATGACTATCACCAACCAACACATGTGTTCTCTTAGTTACATAACACAGCCTCATCATTTACCTCTAATAATATTAAGTTACTATCCGATGTTATCTCCCCCTCTTTCTCATCCTCAGCCTTCAGCTCATCAGTGGTACACTTGTCCACATCCTGTCGCATTGAGATCATCACACCATGGACCCAGCATCGGCAATTGGCGTAACCTCCGCTGTAATCACTTTTCTGGAATTCAGCTGGAAAGTCGTACGCAATGCCAAGGAGATTTACGAATCTGCTGATGGATGTCCAAACGACAATCTGACCAGGGAATCGGTCGCGAGATCTATGCAGATATTCTCAAGGAAGCTCCAGCCACCTGACCCCTCGGCAATCCCTCAAGAGTATCAGGGCATTTGCGAGCTTTCCCGTGAATGCCAGAATATATCTAGCGAGATCTTAAAGATTTCTGACTCTATCAAGGTCGGGGGAGACAAACCAAAATATGCAGCTTTTCTAGCGGGACTGAAGACCTGGAGGTGTAAGAAGGACCTGATACGGTCGGAAGAGAGGCTCTCGCAGTGCGGCGCCCAGCTTTCACTTGAGCTATCGTACCTTCAAAGGTAAGCCATAGGCATTCGCCAAAGCGAGCGACGCCTGACATCACATCAAGCGAGCAGATAACGTACTCACTCGATCAAATTCGCTCACTGGCAAATGGCGATGCATCGAAACTCCAGCACATACAACGAAGCGTTGAAGAGCTTCGTCAAGCGACCGAGGCGAACCTAGGCGCCGAAATCCTGACCCTTGTCCGTGACATCCTCCAACGACAGGATGCCGTCCTGGATAGGGTTTGCCAAGATCGTATCTTGAAGAGTTTATGCCCGAGCGACATGGATTCAAGATATTACCAAGTGCATCTACCAACAGATGGAACCTTTACGTGGGTTTTAGATCCTGGAGAGCGTGAAAAGTCAGACTGCTCGCCCAAAAACGATGAATCTGACCGATCACCTGGATATTGGGATTCCCGACAACGTCAGATGCAGTTACAATCCAACAAACAATTTGTGGACTGGTTAGCCATTTCTGATGGCATATTCCACATCAGTGGGAAGCTCGGATCGGGAAAGTCTACTCTAATGAAGCTTCTCTATACTCATCCTCGCACTAGGAAGGAGTTAGAGGTTTGGTCTGGTAAGCACTACTCTACTTAACCCAAGGCTATCATCTCCATAACATATTTCTTATTCTAAGATGGGCAGCAAAACATTGCTCATGCCAAAATTCTTCTTTTGGAAACCTGGTACAAACTCACAAAACTCCTTGAATGGTCTCTACCAGTCCCTGTTACACAGCATCCTTACCGAATATCCCGATCTTATCCCGTCAGTGCTACCGAGCTATTGGGACCAAGCAAAGAAGGATACAGCTGCCTTACAAACCCCATTCTTAATCACTCCAGTGATCATCGAAAGTTCCTTGTTAATGCTCTTGAAAAACGAATCATTCTACGAATCACGTCGATTGTGTATTTTTATTGATGGGCTTGATGAATTCGTCGGCAGTGGGCAACATGACTACAGAACTCTGGTCGACATACTGGATACTTGGGTACGAGATTCCCATAAGAACCTGAAGCTTTGTGTGTCTAGCAGGGAAGAGAATGTCTTTATGAACCGGTATCAGGAGCATCAACGACTTCGACTTCATCAAATGACCTGGTACGATCTACGTGGATACACAAAAAAGAATTTAAGACACCTTCAAGACAAGGTTTTACTTGATAAGCTCTCTTACGAAGTTGCAAGCAAGGCACAGGGTATATTCCTATGGTGCACACTTGTTGTACAAGCGCTACGGAGAGAAGTTGAGGTTGACCCACACAACTCATTTGCTGGATCACCGGTGAGGGAATCTTCTATCACGAAATTACTCGACGAACTTCCAACCGATCTAGAGGATATCTTCCGGTACATCCTCAACCGCCTATCTAAACAGAAGAAAAGAAGCTTATATCAAACACTATCGATGGTAAAAGCTTGTGTCGAAAGCGTAGAAAAAACCCCAGTGCGTCTCTGGCTCATCGCATATTCCTTCCTTGACGACTACAACAAAGATCCTGAATTTGCCCTCAAACAGAAATTTGAGAAAGCCTCTGTTAGGAAGGGGATCTCAAGGGAAGATAGAATCACCTATGCTCTGAGGAAAATCCAACATGAATCTAGTGGCTTGCTTGAAGGAGTTGTAGATCAACGTCGCGATGCGTTCAGATTCGACCTTGGTTACACGCTTAACGACTTGTTTCGACCCACCATAATTGGATACGCGCATAGATCCGTCCCTGAGATCCTGGAAAGAAGGGAGTTCGCGTTGGAAATGAAGGCCATGCTTGGTAGCTTCGATGCAGCAGATGCCATTGCAAACTTAACTCTGGGTCACTGGCGCTTTTGTGGAGACTGGATGTCTCGTAATGAAAGTTTCTTCATTACCCTCACAAGTCATATTCTGGAAACGTCGTCCGAGAAAACCAGTTTCAAGTTCTTAGATACATTGGACTTTCTATATGAGGATCTTGCCCCAAAAAGAAGTTCATCCCAGACAGAGCTCTATCTTCTAACACCTGATGCCATCAAAAAATTCATTGGTTGTGTGGGTACAACTCAGCATGCAGAAGAAGACGAAATGTATGACATGTTCAACACTTCATTCCTGGCACTGATGTCCGAGCACTACGACTATGTGCTTTGGAAGATGAAGCATCGTGCAGATACCATGAACTCACCATTAATGAAGGCCATACTTGCCGCCTTGCTTTTCGAATTGCCAATAGCGCAGCACAATCGTCGCCACTTACAGGACGAGCTATTCAAAGCTGGATGTTTCGCATCCTCCTCCGTCAGTGGCTTTACTCGTCTCTATTACAGTCTTGGAAATCTTCATGCGGTAAATGTGGAGTGCATGACAGTATGGCGGGACTTCCTGGCGGTGAACTGGTACGACTGGTGTATGAACCCATTTAGAAGCCAGCATGAATTCGGTCACTGGCTGGTAATGTTCCTCAAGAGTGGAGTTCTCTGCGAATTTGAGTTTATCATCACAAGGTCATCTGAAAAGGAATGTGTCACCCTTACTCTCGGTGAAGTCCAGGTTGAGATCCGGTTGAAAGACGAAACGAACTCGCTACAATATCAAGGAACGACGGAAGCCACACGAATCTTCGAGTCTGATACCGTCTACACACTCGTAGATTGGCTTCGAGTTATTGATTTGCCCAATCTGCACCGGATTCTCTCTTTGATGGAAGAAAACAACACTGTCACGCGACAGCATTGTCACGATGAAAAAAGCCTACAGAATCCGTAAGTTCATAGTACTATCAACTGTCCATGGTGAACTCATTAGCTAAATATGATGTCACTCTTCCAGGGAAACGGTTGCCGAAGTGCCCAGCGTACAACTATGGATGCAGGCACTCATTAATCGCTCTAGTATACTTTTACTTGGTATGTTTATCGAAAAGGGTCAAGTACAGTTACTAACTGTGTCGTTTGTGAACAGGTTTATTGGTTGGGCTTGCATTCCAGCTGCTTTACCTATGGAGCTAGGCCATGTAGTCTTTCAATCTGGGTTTCCAAGTTGTACATGCAATACGGAAAGGCTTCTAGGAATGTTCGAAAGACATTGTAATTTATTGCAGATGAGGCAAGTAGAAATCGCCTAATGTTCTTAAAATCTTCGTCTTTGACCCTAAAGTAAGAAGGATGTTCATCTCGCTTTGAATGCTATATAAAATGAAAGTGAGTGCTTTCCACCTTTATTCCGGCTTGCGACCATACACGTATCGCGTCATGATATAACTATGCACCTTGCGGTTTCGAAGAGCTTGACGAATCTGCATGAGGAAGGTCTGGTATTCATCATCTGGCCACTTGAGAACATTGTTCCAGAGCACGAACGAGTATCCTTAAACTGTTAGTGAACGTACCATTGCAGGAGGCAGTCAAATGCTGCTTACCTTCCAAGTCGTTCTCAAGGGTTTGCTGTACAAAGCGGCCGATTTCCGCCAATTTTGGGTTTTCTGGCCAGCCACCAATCGGGATCTTTATCTCACAGTCACATTACGCTCTTTTTAGATGGACGTTAACCTTACCTTGTAGTCTACAATTTTGACGTCCACAAAGCCAGCCTTTTTAATGCCTTCTTCCTGTAACTCGCTGACGAAAAACGATCGGTTAAGAATTCTACCTCCCTCTTCGTACATCTTGTCGCAGGTCTTCCAGACGGGAGCCTGATCTACTGTACCGTCGTCACTTTTGATACGTACATCGGCTTCGACAGATTCGATCCAGCCTCCGGGGGCGCAGCAACGGTAGGCTTGCTCGAAAAGATGGTTCCAATCAGGGATTGCACCGAACAGATATCGAAGGTGGATGAAATCGAAGTGGTTGTCATTCCAAGTCCAGGATTCGGTGGCATCATCGACTTCGAATCGGACGTTCGGCGGAACCCATTGAGGCTGGCAGGGCGAAAGGTCGGTCCCGATTACCTCTGCACTCGGGTATTGATCACCAAAATCTCTGTAAAATAATGAAGTCAGCCTGAAGCTATCCTGAGGGACGTTCGTTATTCATACATTGCCCATATACCTGGGGCCAGTTAGCCAAGCTACTAAAGTAGATAGGGACACGAGAACTTACCACTACCTGTTCCGACATCGAGAGCTCTCTGCGCAAGTCAGGATAGTTAGAACAGCTTGCCTGAATCGAGTGTACAGAATAGTAACGATACCTGAACATCTTCTTTGACTGGAGCGAGAAACAGCTCGCCATCCAACAGAAGCGTGAGATAGTGATGGCTGCAAATACCGTCAGTTTATTCTAATTGCCTCACAAGTGTGGTTCCAAGCATACGAAATATCAACGGATTGTAGCTGCTGTTCATCATTTGGGAACACATAGTCATTTCTGAACTTGTCGCTGTGATATGTCCGACCATGAATTCGACGATACTCCAGAATACTGGCGGAGACTGAAGCCGTAGAGCTCGACCTGCACCGGTTCATCAGTATCGTTAAGCCAGGCCAGCGAATAATACTCACGTATCGGACTGAGATAGAGAATCAGTGTCGTTAGCCTAGACACCGATCAGCTTCGTGCGGTGATTGAAAGCATCCCGACCGTACGTCAGTTTCCTCACCGGGGACTAGTTCGCCTAGAGGGGATGGAGTCTGAGCTGTCGGCGACATGGGCTTACTGCGAAACGCCATACTTAAAGAGGCTTAGAATATTCCGACAGAGAAAGATGTAAACAAAGTAGGATGAGGGGGAAAAAATAGCGCTTTTATAGACTGAAATCGTCAAAGGAGGGGAAATGCGTGACGGTGGATTGCGTTGAAGATCAGACCACCTACGTTACAGGGAATGGCAAGCAAGGATTGCGGTGCGGGTAATACCACCAATTCAGTATCCAGGTCTCGGTAAAGGGAAGTGCATATGATCTGATGTTAGGCATTAGTTAGAGCATGGTTAATAAACGATCTACGACCAGCACGAATCGATCATTCTAAATTATTATTTACTTGTACATAACAGCCGACAAGATTTGCAAGGAAAGCACACTCCGACACTAGGAAGCCAAGCATCAAAAACCTGCAAGTTGACCACTGCGTGTTCTTTCAATATCTTTATCCCCGCGCACAATCCAATAATCGTTGTCAACCGTTGACCCGTCGATCTTGCAAAACTCTTCTGGAGCACCTGGAACCAAGGCACACGTACCATCTACATGACGCCAGAATTGGAATTCCACATGCGACTCAACGTCATCCTTGCTAATTACCTCTTTCTATCGCTTCCACGTATAGCTGTCCATGAATTCTGTTTGTGATGGACACTTGCAGTGGCACCTTGAGGTTCTTCGCCCGACACAATCCTTCAGCAAACGTGTCAAGTAAGTAAAGGGTGTTGTCTAGGTCGAGGCGCCAACCAATAGACGTTGTCACGACAAGAGCGAGATGCAGACGTCGAACATGAACGAGGCTGTCGAGAATAATCGTGAGGATCTGTCTCAGTTGGACTTGTCCTATTCCTTGTTTGATCGTGTCAACTAAATGCCAGCTATGAGATAGCTGCACTATTTCCAAATTCCACACTATCTCGAGTGATTACAAGAGTTGTAACCTTGGAGGGGTGGGTATGTCGCGTGGTAGCCTGGTAAGAAGAGCTTCGCTGGATATGTGAAAGGCACGCCAGATGAACACGAGTTCAAAATCTCGCTCAGCAAGGAATGGCAGGTTACGATGAGCCGGAGTGCATCGACTCAATGAAGAAGCTAATCCATAACTGCGATACGAAGAGGAAGATGAATTGGAAGGGCGGAGGTATGTATGTTCGTGACGATGGGGCGTATACATACGAAGTCAATCCAACGCGGACGAATCGTCCTTGGCCAACGCCTGAGCATGGTGTAGGAACTTGCAAGGGTTGGTATCACGTTCTTTGGGGCTCGTACACAATTGAGGGAGGAGGTTTCTCGACTTGGGATTATGGGCAGCAGACGATGCGACCGTCCATGGATGCGTGTTATGGATTGGGGACTACTGGGTGGGAGTTTGAGTACTATGATGATCTGACTGAGGATGGGTATGAGTGAAAGGTGAAGTTTAATACGCCTATCTGGGTGCGGTCGCGGTGTTTTAAGAATAATTGGGTTGCGAAACAGGCGGGTGGATGGACGGATGGCTGTGGTGGCAACGATTGAGTCGATAGATAGAAAATACATTTACATCGCGAATAGGTTTCTTTAAATAAGGATCATGATTTATTCCACTCTTTCTGCTGTTTCAAAAACTCATTCTTTAAATCCTGATACTCCTCATCCTCCTTACAGCGCTCCCAATACCCCCGAAAGATCAAACTCGCCCTCTCCTTCTCCTTCTTATCAGGATGCTCCTCACTCTTCGGTAATTCCTTGTGCGTTCCCTTCGCATACTTCCGTCCACCAGCGTGATTCGCGTAACGTTTCGCACGCGTCATACCCATCTGAATGAACTTGCGCGTCATATCCATCCCCACAAAGTCGCGTTGGCCCTTGAACTCTTCGAACTTTTCCCATAGATCTTCTGCGCTTTTCTTGGAGATTGGGACGGTGCGGAAGCGCCATAGTGGTAGGATGTGGGATTTGTAGGGTTCGAATGTTAGGACGCCTTGTTCGCCGCGGCCTATGCGGTAGGACATGCGGTGGGCTTCTGTGATGGTGTCCATTAGGCGTTTGGCTTTGGGTGAGCTAGGCATGATGTGTCGCGTGTCTGCGAAAGAATCCAGTCTTTTTACAGGAAAGGTTTACAAGTTCGGGTTTGATGTGGCTATGCGTTGCGCGTCTCAAAGCGTGTCGTGGAGTAAAAGAATCTATGACGTACATGAACCATGACGTATCGCTGACAGTTTTAACGACCTCAAGGACGAAGTAAATTTGTGTCTTACATGTTCTTTACGCACAAGTGTCAATGGGTTGATAGCTACTGTTATAAAAAGCTGGTTTATTAATTGTAATGTATCTACTTTCGATGCCTTTCTCAAGAAATTCAATTGCTAACCGCGAAATGCATTCTCCTCGATGATGGAGACGTCTAATTAGTACTTATCTAGATGCTAAATACGTTAGCGACTTTGGAGAACGATAAGGGAAACGTTTTTTTTTTTTTTTTTTTTTACAAGATGGAGATGGTGCATAGCTCCAGACGTTTCCAAATTGTTGACTTCCGCAAACCTCGTGTTTGTTGCTGGGTGACCGGCGTTGCGCTCACTAGAATAACAGAAGATTAAAGCTATGACACAACAGCTACTCTTGTCCCTTGTCTCTAATTGAATGTCGTCCAATGTTTACGAAAGTCTCAGTTGCAAAAGGCATACGACGGGGATTGTTGGAAGTCTTCCCAATATTGACATACCTAAAACCGATTAGCGTCAACGTCTCCAAGTTGCTAAGCGACCGGTCCGGACAATGATCTTTCAGGGACCCCTGCCCCCGCGTCCAAGAATATGCATAAAAGACACGGCAGGCCCCGACACATCCGAACGACGGTGTTGATCTCAGATCCATTTTTTGACATTCGATCGGCCCGCCCCCACAATGTGGAAACAGCTAAAAGCTTGGCTGAGCGCCACACATCTACGGCATCAGGGGAAAGGAAAAAGTAAAGAAAAAGGGAATTGGGGCCCAGCCATGCCCCGTCTCCCGATGACCCGCCCCGGAGCTTTGACACCCACGTCATCCACAGAAGATCTAACGATCTTGTCGCAAATCTCCCCAATCTTTAGTAAATTACCCACCGAAATTCGGCGACAGATTCTGGTCATAGCGTTTGGCGATCGCACCCTGCATATGGATCTCGCGCTACTACCGTCTTTAAGCCCGGCCGATTTTGAGAGATTCAAGGGTCGTTGCAACCTACATACAGCATACGGAATTATATCTTGCGGTAGCAAAGATCGATCATCGAGTTGGCAGTGGCGAGGCTATCAATGCCATCGCACGCTACCGAGTGAATACTACACCCTCGTTCAATTTGAGGAATTCGAAATCGCGCCAGCCGATGATGAGTGCTCGAGAAGAACGCATTGTTGTGACAATGATTCTCATCCATGCGGGATTGGGGCGATGGGTTGGCTTTTGGCCTGCCGACAAGCGTGCGTTCCTCAGCAAGTTTCTTATCTAAGCTAACATTTTCGCAGATACAGCGAGGGCTTGGAGGTGCTTTACAGCACCAACCTGTTCCATCTATCCAGCAAACCACTTCTGACCAATTTATCAATGTTATTACTGCCACAGCGAATGTCTATGATAACTTCGCTTGAGGTGGTGTGGTTAATCGACACGTACCTGCGCGCTGGCAAGTCGATCCCACGACAGGACGAGCTCGATGGAATTGTCTCTATACTCGATTCGAATTTTCCTCAATTGAGACGTTTAAATCTTTCAGTCCAACTAAAGCTTTACGAGAAACTCCCGGTACATCTGAATGACATGATCAAGACTTTGGACGCATTTGTTGCCCGTCGCGCGCAATTCTTAGCCGAGCCAATCACGATCGGCATCGCAAGCTGGGCATATGAACAGTTACTCAGTGAAGTATCCAACATGCATGCGCAAAAGAATGATTTGGATAAAACACACATTCAGGATAAGGTGAAACACAAGATATGGCGCTATTTGGATGGCAATTACGACCTTGCGTCAAACGTCAAGACGAAGGGAATTTACGGTACTGTTAAGAATGCGACGGCGCAGAATGGATACTGGATTCGACTGGGTGACGACAGCGCAAGGAGCATGATCATCATAGCGATGGGGTGCTTTGGTGGTGGTGGAGGTATGACGCGTGATGGCAGGTTCTCCCATCCAAAGGAGGTTCCAACGTGGGATGAGCAGCGTGGGACTGTTGTTATGGTTGAGAGGGAGTGATCTGTCGAGGCCATCAAAATCAGACAGCAAATGCGAAGACTCTCTTGAATTGGGCAAGACTCTCGCTCTCTTGGTGCTATACAATCCATCGGCTGTTGATCAAGCTGTGGGATAATCTACAGTGCCCTTTCGTGTAGCTTCCATAGTGACAGGTTTGAGACGCCAAGTCATCCAAAGTGGTACGGCCGCGTGGCCTAATGGCTAAGGCGCTAGATTTCGGTTCACCAAAATCAAATTCTCTAGAGATTGCAGGTTCGACTCCTGCCGCGGTCGATCGCACGATTGTGCTTCTTTTTTGCCTTTTGATCTCTTGTTTTCCTTGGTAGGTTTTGCACATATGAAGCTAATTGCGCGTGGAATGCCATTTGCTGGTGGATGTAATGGGACCACTTCGCAATTTGGAAGAGTTATTCTGTTCCGACGACAACGCCTGCCTGCACTGCACCACTGCGTGGAAGAAAAAGTCATTCCTCTTTGGAGAAAAATCACCTGATGTGAAATTTTTGCATTCTATTTGTAATTATAGTGGTACAAATCAACTGGATCAATTGCACCAAATCATTTCGTGGACAGTAGAGTTACCCTGCACGTCATCCGGCGTTGACCACCTGATGACTAAGTTGTCCAAAACGCGCCACGGTATCTTAAGAATTTCCCCACTAGACTCATCGCGCCTCGACGCATCAGCGCGTCATCAGTCAAACAGTATGGGGGCCCACGATTTATTCCAGGAATACGACCGTATCGACAAAATTCTGCATGGTCCTGTAATACCCAGGTATGAGGTACTAGAAGCGCTTTTGTCTCTGTACAAGAAACATCCCGATGATCCACTGGGTCTTAGCGATATCATCCCCCACGTCCTGTTAGAGTATAGTCAAGAACAGGAATGTTACGATTTCATCTGGGCGTCCCTCGACACAAAAGAACCCAGCCATCAAATCAGAAGCAAAGATGCGTGGAAAGATTCATCTGCTTTGATAGAGGCTGGTCTCAGTTTGAGTCATCTCGTCGCGCTCACCCTTCTCAAGCTTCGACTCTACCTTGACATTGACGACATGTCACGGGATCTCAACAGACCCGGTGTACGTCATTTAAAGGGAGAGATCGCACAAGAGATATACAAATTACACTACAACCATATCCAACTTTCAAAAATTGCAAGAGATTTGCATGATGAGTATTTTAAACTGGTCGAACATGTACAAGCAATCAATCCTCATCTATGGGAGGCTTTGGCTACTCAAAACGTAGCCTATACTTTACCTTCGGCGACTCGCGGTCCTGGTTCCAGGGATGAAGCCAATCGGATATTGCATCATTGCAAAATTGCATGGATCCAGACTATTGGTGCTCTCGATAAGCTTGAAGCCGACACGGCAAAGTATATCCGCGTATACAAACCATCAGCTGTGAAGATAAAGACGGAGCCCTTGGAGAGAAGGAAAGGGACAGGGAAGGCTTTCCCAGTAAGACTAAAACAACCCGAAATTTCCAGGTTTCCCCTACGTGTTACATCGCATTTTAACTCTTGGAGGTGCCGAATGGTACTTGGCAGTAGAAGGCTCCTGCTATACGCTGATGCTGCTTGGCTAGGCGGCGGACACGCAGCTTGGGCTGTTTCTCTTGGGTGCGATGCTCAGCTGGGCAACAGTGTCACAACTGGCCGTGTTGAGGCACTGGGTCCATTCAATCATTCCGAACCCATCACAAGCAGTCGAGCCGAACTTCGTGCAGTCATAGCTGCTCTTCGACTTAGTGACTGGAAGGCAGAGGGCTTCAAGTCCATCACTATCGCCACCAGCTCGACTTATGTTTTCCGTGGAGCAGGTAAGGTACAGAGATGGCGTTCCAATGGGTGGAAGAGAAAACGCGGCAAAGATGTCAGTGACAGAGACTTGTGGGAGCTTTTACTTGGAGAGACGGAGCGATGGAAGGACAAGGACGTCGAAGTTTGTGTGCTAGGTGTCCCGCGAGAGGTCACTGTTGAGACAGGTACAGCGGCGTCAGCAGCTGCTCGTAAGCTACCGGACCAGACGAGGTTTACCGACGTCGCATTGGACCCTTCTTTGGAAGCCAAAAACCAACCGGAGAATGTCACGATTATTATCGCACTTGGAGGCAATGACCTTTCTCCCAACAGCTGGCAATCCACCCTGCTCCCCATGGCTCAAGAGAGATCGGCCGAGACTCCCGAGCGGGCGCTACAATTACTCAGTGGCCCACCTCCCTCTGGGATCTTTATCGCAGACGCCGCGATCACGCGCCACAGGGAAGTGTTGGAACGAGTCATCGACGCCATGCACAAGGGAGCCAAGGTTGTTGTTGGAGGTGTCTTCGCCAGTACAGTGACACCTCTAGAGTTTGCTCGCTTCTTTACCATTCTTGGTCTTCCGTGGGAGAGACGGACCAATTTTAGGACTGATCTTTATCTGCGCCCTGGAGTGCTGTACAGTCACTCGACGGTCCGGCTGCCACGGGAATTGATGGACAAGTTGTATTTTATTGAGAGTGTGAAGGAGTCGGAAAATTGGTACACGTTTACTGGCAACGCTGCTGAGGGCATAGCTGCTGTTGCGTATACAAAGATTGGGGCTGGAGCATTTGGGTATGTCGGATGTGCAAGTCATGAGAGAGGTGCTATCAATGTTGCTAGAGTTATGCTTGGTCAGACTCTGTAGCTACAGACTGCAATCTGGTGTGTCAGAAGGTTTGGGAATAATTTGTGTTATATGTACGTAGTGCTAACTCCGATTTCTATTTATCCATTGTTTAAAAGATTTGTAACTAATAAGTAAAAACTTTTCTACACTACCTTAAAGAACCAAGCAAATATCCGAAATGCTTCAACCAATCCTCAAGATTATGAATCGAAGATAGCTCCAAACGCAGGAATACCGCGAGTCTGCATGCCAAATACAACCTTATCCGTAACCTTGGGGTTCGAAATGATGTAAACTGCCTCCGCGTTGGACTCAACCACCAACTTGTAAGTCTCAAGCACGATATCAGGATATCCACGAGTCGTGGTATTCCAGATAAGCGCGTTGGGATCAGCTCGCTTGACTGCACTGACGACTGTCGGTCCATATGTCTTCTCAGGATCACGCGTCGACCAAAGAACGCGACGAGGTGTGACATCAGCGTAAAGCAGCGACAAACAAGGTCCGATACCAGAGCCCGTAGCAACAATGACAATACGTTGCCAGATCTTGGAAGTATACAGGAGACCATGAAGAGGAGCACCTCGAACCCAAAGCTTTCGCTCCGCAGCATCCATAATCTGCTTCTTGGTAAAATCACCAGCATTGGAAACAACAACACTGAAACCCTCAACTTTTCCAGACTCAGGCTCGATATCAGGAATGGTAGCGAAAGCGTGCCATTCAGTAAGAGGCTTCTCGCTGATCTTGAGACCGTAGAAAGGCTTCATGCCTCTGTACTTGAAGTGAAGACGGGTAGCGTGGTCGCTCAGCTTCTCGGGGTATACAACGCGACGGCGGAGGCGAGACCAGGATGCGATTGTGCAGGAGGTTGTGACGCAGATGCACCAGAAGTTGGGTGATCGGACAAGCGCGTAGGCGATGGACTTGTTCCATTCGTGGGCTGTGACGCGGGCTTGGACGATGTTGTGGACCCAGAAAGCAACGAGTGAAACCCAACCAGCAAAACGATGGAAAGCTTCAAAGTGATCATGAAACTTTCGTCGAATAGTCGGGTAAGCAGCCACAAGAATGACAAAAAACATGCAAACAACAACCCAACCAGTAATCATATTCACCAAGCGATATTCCTTCTTATCCTTAGCATACTCCATAGTAGCCAAGATCGTATAAGTCAGATACCACGCGGTCGCAGCGACACCAGCACCACTGTGAAAACCTCCATAGTGGAACACTTTGGCAAAACGCTTGCGGATCCAGATTGGCCAGGAGTGTGGGACGAGAACGGCGATTTCGTAGCATATATTGACGAATTCTTCTTGGCGGAAGAGAATGCAGACCATGAGATTGGCGGAAGCTGCGCTGGCGGCGTCGCGGGAGAGTAAGGTGGCGTTGGAAGTTACCATCAGCGCAATAAACACGGCTGCATTAGCGACGAAGATGATTGTGAAGATCTTTCGGTAGGTTGAGGCATGTCTGTCTACTAATTGTTAGATATAGAATTGTAATAAGATAGGAGGAGAGCTTACATTTGAAGTCACGGGTTGCTTCTGAACCGCGTTGTTCAGGAAGGACAATTTCCTTTGGGGAAGCGAGGATAACTTCTTGTTTAAACTCGGTGGGTTGAGGTGGGATTGAAGCAAGAGATGTCTCTGACTCAGAGGCAACTTGCAAAGCGAGCGCTTCTCCATGTGAAGCCATTGTGAGAAAGTAGATGTGATGAGATGAGTGGATTGAATTGTTGTCTGGATTGTTAATTTGGACGGCGTGAGCAGTCTTCATATACCAATTTGTGATTGAGGCTTCATGCTGGCGATAAGCCCTTCTGCTACGTTTCGCGCAAGCCCTACGCCATGAAGACCAACCTTCTCATAGCTGGGATAACTTCAGAGTAACGCCAAAGCTAAAGTTTCGAATGGACGACCCATTTGGGATACCCACGTGCATTAGCGTTGTTGCTTCTACCCATTCAACTGGAACACTGAAGCTAAAAGACCAATGACGATGATGTGGCTGTCCCGACGGTCTTTTCAGATTCGCATTCGCTCGTCTGGAGGGGCATAGCCTTTCAAGGCGTTAGCCAAGCCAATGATCTTCAGGAACCTAACACTTGTACAGCTTAGCTCTGTGATCGGTACTGGAGCTCAGAAGTAACCTTAAACTCCACCTGTCAGCCGTAACGCTGGAAACAGAAATGGTTCGTTGGATTGACGCCACGGATTATTTTAGGTGACGCTACTGGCTGGGTTAGTTACGTTACTTCGATTTCCAGCCGTGATGATTAACGGCTAACTGTTTGGAGGATGGGGAACGGCATTGTCCGTTTTTGAAGTACGAGGGAATTGCGTAATTGTCTGGTACGGCGTTTCCGACCTGTTCTTTGTTTCTGAAGGATGGTACTTTCAGTATCGTGATGCCGCTGCCAAAAGGCTGTGACGACACTGCCTACACGTCCAGAATGAATATTCGGCATTGATACGAGGACATTTAATTAATGCAGCTCGGCAGGACTTCGTCACCTATTAATAGATCTCTCTTGTATTGGTCCACAGTCTACACTAAATCGCGACACAATATTACGACCGCATATCAACTCGCCATCTTGACAAATTCCCAAAGAGTTCCTCCTTCGTCTTGTCGAAACAGCCCACTCCCATCTTCCTTCGCAGACACTTGTCTCTGTGTCCACCAGTCCAGGCTCTGTATCAGATACACTCCACCTTCCCGCCTACGCAGAGTGAAGTCCTCCCAGCCCTTGTGATGATACACCTTTGCATAAAAGTCCCACCAAATATCATGCCCTAAAAAGGTCCCCTCAGCGATATTTTTGAAACCTCTGAAGCCGTTTCTTTCTCTGCACTCCCACTGAGCCTGCTCAGCAATATGTCGTTGGGGACTGTTCAGGTCGATTGGTTTGAGGCGTAGGTTGCCCTCGTGACATATGAGGGGGCGATTTCTGGCGACGTCGATGATGAGATATCTTCCGCCATGATGGGGATCGGATTTGCGGGTGAGGCTATGACCGCCTGCCATGTCGTCGCCAGCTTCGGTTGGTGTCGGGGTACAGTTGGTATGCGTTGGGGTGTCGATACCACCGCTTGAGGAGTCCGACCACTGCTCTATGGAATCGGCTTCGGAGATAGTGCGAGGCGTCATCACGCCCACGCTCGAGATGGAAGTTGACATTGTTGTTGAGATGCTGAGAATTTCGGTAATCAATGAGGGAGGGCAAGTCAAAGGATGAGTTGAAAAAATGACGCCTTTACAGAGGAGGTTGTTGCTGTAACCCCGCGTTTTTTGTTTGGCAAGCCATACTTGATGTGGCGGTATTGTTCCGGATCAACCAATAGTTGCGCCAGATTGGTCTACCTGTTGATAGACAACACCCACGAACAAGGAGCACAAGACAATTTTGGCAAAAGAATTTCTATTCCCGGCAGATAAGCGGTATATGTAACTTGAAAGTCATGGATTCAGTATCTTTCTTTGTAGTAACTTGTTGTGTCCACCTTGTTCCCATGTGATAAGTGATAAGCCAATCTGTATCAATCTCGTAACCTCGTAACAAAAAGCAAACGCCAAAGTCCCAAACAAAACTCATATGCATCATCAAGGTCATCAAATTCCATCACCCATGTTCAAAATCTTGACAAACTCCCAAGACGTGCCACCCTCCAACTCCGGATAAATTCCATTCCCTTCCTCACTCGCAGAGACCTGCCACTGCGTCCACCAATGCAAAATCTGCAACCAGTACAGACCACCATCGCGTCTCGCAATAGTGAAGCTTTCCCAAAGACTATGCGCCGAAGCATTGCCGCGGAAATGCCACCAAACGTCGTGTCCCAGAAATCCTCCGCCAGCGACGTTCTGGAAGCCCTTAAAGCCATTGCGTTCGGTACATGACCATTGAGCCTTTTCGGAAATGTTCTTGTTGTCGAGATTGATGGGTTCTAGACGGACCTCGCCTTGATGGCATGTCAGAGCTCTATTCCGCGCGACATCGAGAATCAGATATGTGCCACCAGCGCGAGGGTCCGATTTGCGGATGAAAGCAATTGAGTCGCCAGTGGTAAGGCCTTCATCGCTAAGTTCTGGGGTAAATTCCGGGGAAGGTGGCCAGTCCTCCTGATCCAAGCTTTCGGTTGAGCAATTCTGCCATCGCTTGGCAATATTCTGCTGGTTCGCTTGGGCGTTTTCGCGAGAAGCTTCGAGTTGAGTACTGATGACCGAATTGACTAAAGCGGATCGGATATCCCATGTTCTTGTTTTGGTGCCCATGTTCGTTGAAGGAGTGTTTTGGGAAAAAGATTGAATGTCCTTGCTGGGCTGAGCTGTTGATGTTAAAGCTGGGTCGGTGAGAGTCTTGGCCTCCACATTATCGTGTTGTCCATTGGTGAGTTGTCAATTGCACAGACCATTTTGGGCCAATTATGGAGAGACAAGTCAAATTGGTAACGTGGTTTCTTATAAATGCATAACTCTCTTATCTTCATGACGATCATAACATGGTACTCTGCCGGAAATAATCTGTAATGCCCAGTGACTCAGCCGATGCAAGGATTCATAGCAACAGCACGAAATGGTATAATCGCACTCGGTTAAGCGGTGTCAGCATGACTCACAAAGGCACAGTATCTAACCAACTTCCTATCTTGGTGATCATGAATAATACAAGATTTCTTATCCGACAACTATAAGATATAATCTTTCCCGAAATCTCAACAATCTTTTTTGTGGTACCCTTTATTCAGCTGCTACAATGCTCTCTCCCCCTTACGAAGAGTGGCTGCCAGTGCCTCTGTCAGCTGCACCCACAATTGCAGCTTACAACATAAACACTCCAGAGACACTGGCAATTGAGATCGACCAAGCAATTCATCGTCTCAATCTTCTCAATTTCTTCAAAATCTCTCAATCATCAAATATTCTCGAAATTGGATGTGGTCAAGGAACATGCACCGTCGTCCTGGGTCATATCGCGGGTCCATCTGGACATGTTGACGCGATTGACCCCGCATCTCTTGATTACGGCGCGCCATACACGCTCGGTCAAGCGCAGCAACATATAATTGAGGGCGAAATGGGTGATCGCATTCGTTTCCGGGAGACAAAGCTCGAAGATTTCCTGCAAGAGACTGGCGACACGCAATGGGATTGCGCTGTTCTTGTTCATTGCATCTGGTACCTTGATAGCGAGGAGACCCTCGCAAGCATGCTGAAAGCATTAAAAGGTCGAGTGAAGAAACTCTGTATCGCAGAATATGCAATGCAGACTTCTTCACCAGCCGCTGAACCTCATATTGCTGCAGCATGCGCTCAAGCTTCACTAGCGACTCACCATCCAGAAAGCGAGGCGAATATCCGCTGTCTGCTAATACCGGGAGATATCAAGAACATTGCAAGCAAGGCTGGCTGGGAGGTGGAAGAAGAGACTATCTTTGAACCCGATGAGAGACTGCAGGATGGAATGTGGGAAGTCGCAGCAGTAAAGAGTCCAGAGTTCCTTGATGATGTGGATAAATATGTCAAAGATGAGAAAGTCAAGACTTTATTGCGGGGTACAAGGGAAACGCTTTTAAAAGATGATGGGGAGATATTTGGAGGCAAGATTAGAACGATGGATGTCTGGGCGGCTACTTTTGGTTAAAGGGTACTTGATAGAAGTGGTAGCCACGGCAATTCCAGAGACACTTATCATATGTCGCGGAGAATTATTGCGGATCGAGATATAGTACGAATTTGCGGATTGGACCACCCGCCGATAGTATTTCAGACGTAGAAATCCTTCGTGCAGTTGATAGTTAGCTCAATTTCCAGGCAAATGATAGAAACAAATCGTACCATGAATATGCTGAAACCTGCTGTACCTCCAGAAACTACCATCGACAACAGATTGGAGTGCATATGAAACATAGCTGAACCCTTAAACACAAAAGCTAGAATATGTACACCTTCGGCGCGCCTCGTGTTGGGTCTGAGGACTGGGCTAAGATGAACAGTCTCCTGGTGAGCAATCAGGAGGGTCAGACCTAGAGAATCGTGAACAACGAGGATATTGTTCTACAGGTTCCACCTTCCGATATCAACCCTGACAAGGGCTTTTATCATACCGACAATGGCATAAAGGTTTACAATTCCTTCTGAGATTGGAGGAGGCCGAAGCCTTCAGGCTTGCATTTTGATATCCTTAACAAATTTGTCGATGCTGTCTCCAAGACTGGATATCACCGTGAGTTTAGAAGTTCCGTTCAACTGTCAACGCACATTTACTGACATCTTGAGCAGTCCCAAATGCGTACTATAACCCTATGGTTTTGCGAAGGGTGGCAAGTCGACCTAGGTCTATCTGCCTGGCAACTGACTGCCGTTCCAACTTTCGTTGGTGTTGACATTTTCCCATACTGCATTGCCTAATTTTCGCATTAGTGGGGCCTCAACATTGAAAACTAGCTGAAACAGCTGATGGATTTACTTTTTCTTTATTCTTGGATTGAAGGTTAGAGCTGTATTGGCTACTATAAAAAGGCTTCTTGTACTATTCTATCAACCGCCGATCTACGACTAATCGCCCGTCCAACCCTTCGGTTGACAACATGAATATAACGAACTGTTGGTACCGCTCCTGAGCGTGTCTAAATTCCTGGAAGGGTAACAACTGCGCTGCTAGCTTTATGACTTTACGGTGAGTCGCTTCCTGTAGCAAGCATCGCTGCAGCGTGTTTCCCACCAGCGGCTCCTTTTATTCTAATAAGTTACCGACGAAGATTAAATCTATCTGTGCCCTGGGAAAAGACAATACGCTAATGAGAAAAAGATCGATGGCGCAATTGTGCCTGGTCTTTCAGCCCGAACCCTCATCGGTATCACGATTGCGCTCTGTTGTAAGCTCGGCAGTCAGGTATATCCACTCGCAAATTCTAAACGAATCAATACCTTTGAACAGTGACCTGAGCAATCTGGAGAAACAGCGTGATCGGCTGCAGAAGAAAGCAGATGATATCGCAACTGCTCGCACGTTGGCCGACAATACGGGTAAAGTCGAAGTTGCTCGTTTTGGTGCGGCGATCGAAAAGCTTTCCACTATTTGGCAAACCGCGGAGAACGACGCCCAGTCAGTTGTGACTTGGCTAGGAAAGATGGAGAAAGATGTGAGTATTGCATGCAACGTGGAATGTGTTGCTAACATACGCTTTCCCCAAACGATTAGACTATCCCACCTGTTCTTGAAGGTGATTGAAAACCCGTGATTGATCTCTGTAAGCCTTTTGAATCCAATATCGCTTCCAAAATCTACGACTGATACTATCTAGACACCAACTTATCCAAGGACTCGAGAGCCTATTCGAATAGGGTGCGGCAGTGAGCGGAGCTTTCCGATCTTGGCTGGGAGGCGGTTGGAATAGAGGCTTGTTTTCTAAACGTAGTGTACTTGCGAAGATAGTATAGAACCAATATTTAATCTTTACTTTACAATGCAAATTGGGTACTTGCTTTTCATCTAGATATTACTTACAATTGAACTGCGGTTCCTTGACAAACATACACCGGCATCAAACAAAACTTGAAAACAGGAAGAACATCGTACTTACCTAAAGTATTAAGGCAAATGAGATACCTCTGTAGACAAGTCTATAGATGTAATACCGTGAGAGACATTTGCAAAACCTATAAAATATGTGAGAAAGGACCGTGCAGCTCCAATGATGGGGTGCGGGAGCAGAAATGAGCCTTCGGGGAACTCCGTTACCTGCCATAGGTACTTTTAGGAAGGAAATAGGAAGGTGAAACTGCGCCACAGGTGCAACGACCATGTGGCTGTTCTCTGCAAGCGCCAGGCCATACAGGGTAGACTTTCTAGCCTGTACTCGGACCAGAAGCAGTGCTCTACCCTAGATTACAAGGAACATCTGCCCTGTCACGAGACTGGAATATGAGCAACAAGGGTAATAGAAAGACGACGCTCGAAGAAGGCTCTAACTGACGTTTCGACAATCTTGGAAAAACTCGTCCAAAGCGGACTCGGGTATCGTAATATCGAGCAGTTAACAGTGTAAAATGCTAGGAGAATTATGTCATGATCGAGGCATACCGGATACATTCACTTGTATGCCTGGCATCATAAAAATAAATAATAGTTCCCGAACCTATGTTTGTGTATCTCTTCATCTAGCCGTAACCAGTCCAATGACGAAAAAAAGCTACGCCCGACCAATTCCCGCGATACAAGATCAAGCGAAGGGAGATAAGCGGGTTGTACCGAGAAAGGCTATCGCTTACTGAAGATCTTTACCTTGGAAGACCAGCCGTCTACGTCACACAGCTGTGCTAGCGTCAGGGCGCTTTTAGATCGTGATGAGGGAGTGGCGAATCTCACAATTCGATGTAAAAATCAGGTTTAAAACAGGACAATCAAGATTTGGCGTGTATATCTTTGCCCATACTAAAACATGGCATTCTGAATCTCGATCCCCGATCCCCATTCAGCTAAACAGGGGAATTAATTGTAATTGTTCCTGACTTCCGTCCAGGTCTAGATCGCAGGTGGCAAATCATTACCTAGTAATAAATAAGTCTTGTAAATTACTGCTTCAGCGTCTGTCATCACCTCATATTGCAATATTCCAATGGCTCCTCCAAGGCTGAGGGCTTTGCAGCCAGCTCAGCCATCGCCTGCGAGCCAGCCACTGCCTACCTCACCGGTGGTCCGCAAGGCTGGATTCGTTCCCGCATGCGAACCCTGTCGCAAGCGAAAGAAAAAGGTTCGCGCCACTAATCCTCTCCCAATTCTCCCTATGTAGCAAAGGGGTACGATACTCCATCCTTGAACGAAAGGACAAGATCGTTAACAGAGCGAAACTCAGTGTGATAGGAGCCGACCCGAGTGTTCAAAATGTTCTCAACGGGGTATAGAGTGCACGTATCTCGATGTAACAATTGCCTCGCCTATCGATCCTGATCAACTCGAGAAACTAGCTTCTTTGAACAGCGATCCATCTGTTATTGTTGATCTTTTGACCACTATTCCGTATTTCGAAGCCATGGAGCTTTTCAACATGCTTCGCGAAATGCCCAGAGCTGGAGAGACGGCGACCACAGGAGAGGCCCAAATCCCTTCACCATTTTCACAGCCCCAAAACCTCATCAAAAGCCTTTTACCAGCGGATCCACTGGAGCAAGGGCTCATGGTCCGACACTCTATCGCATACCCTGTCCTGCTGCCCATGGCCGTCAGTGATCTTCCCCTCCAAGAACTAATTTCTCGAAGACCTGGAATGACTGCGACACAGGTCTTGCGCGATATTACGTCTCCATCATCGGCTGACATGATGCATACGGACGAAGACGAACCAGAGGAGGATGCTCTTTTTGAGTTCTGCAAAGGGTTGCCGCATTTGACCCCCTTGCATGTTGAGTACCTTCAAAAAGTTGACTTGACATTATGGGTGGATTTGCCTATTCCCCATGAAACAGCCGTCCGAGCTATTGCTCTCTATCTCAACAACGACTATCCGGTTCTCCCACTTTTCTACGCAGATTTATTCCTTCGAGATCTCTGTCAGAACCAACCCTATTTTTGCTCAGCGCTATTAATTACAGCTTTATTAGGTTGGTCGTGTGTAAGCATTTCTGTCCACAAAATATTATTTCCAACGCTAACTATTGACTTGGGCAGCAAGCTTGTACTTGCATTGATCCAGAAACTGCCTCTTGGAGCCCCCTCTTTTTCAGCGATGCCCAAAATCGCTGGAATCAGCTTCATCTTGATGAGTCCATCACAATTTCGAGCTTATCTGCTCTGCAATTTATGTGCATGACAGCCATAACACATGGCCAGGATGATCTGGGATTGGAGTATCTCAGAAAAGGTCTCGAACTGGGCCAGAGAATGGGGATTCTGAATGTCGAGCCGGGAACCCATGCGCATTGGCTTACTGGCTATCCTGACTGGACAAGGGCCGCATCGTATGCCGCATGGGGCGCGTATAACCTAGCGTCGTGAGTAGTATTTGTCTGCTCAAGCTTGGATCTAATATATCGCTAGTATGATCTCGCTGCATTTTCACATTGTGGAAGTTGACACAGCACCTGGAATACCGATGCCCGAAGATGTCGCGCCTGTCCAAGAAGACAGGTTGAACATTTCGTATGTTAATGGCGAGGTCTTTCAGGCCAGCTGCAGACTTTGGAAAATATTTGCTGCTATAGCGAAAAGGTACTATCACGAAGGTACGGTATCTGACCAGACCGCTTCTGCGGAGTTTGCAGAGGAAGTGTACAGGCAACTCCTAGACTGGGCAGATGACCTGCCCCTAGAACTAGTCCGGCGACCAGGGAGTTGCCACGGTGTGCAGATGCTGCAGTAAGTCCCGAACGGCAAAATTTTCATCTTACTTAACTAATGCTTAATGCTAGCATCTACCTGCACGCAATCATCACCGACCTTTTCCGCCCGCTGTTGCATTGTGGCTTATCATCTGCCCCGCTACGCACGAGCAAAGCCAACAAGACGACTCCACAAGCGGCGTACGATGCCTCCATTGGGCAAATGAAGCGGCTTCTGCTCTCGCATCGCTCAGACATGGGACCAGAAGTGCTGTCAATATTCTGGCAGAGTTGCGTCATATACGTGTCAAATGCAGTAATTCACGGCGGAGACGACCAACAGGAGAGGCAGTTTTATGTCAATCTTGGTTTGACTGGACTGCAAGAGCTGTACCTGTCTTACCGTGTTTCTGGTAGAATAGCCAAGGCAATTGCAGGAATGGCAATTCGAAACGGCGTTCTGGATAACGATCAGGGTATTGAGATACGGAAGAGACTGGAGGAGACTGCTATGCGCTTTGGGTTGGAGACGCAGACTGTGGGGAGGTGGATTGTTGATTTGGATCTTGCGGTGACAGATTCTGCGGGCGCATTGGGAGGTAAACTTGCGGAGGACTTTGATTACATTGGTGGAGACGAAGGGGATAATTAGATTCATTATTTTCTAATGGTATTGTTGTTTGTTTAATAAGGAGTTGCTCAAAGGTAGCTACTGGTGTGCTTTAAAAATTAAAGGTTCTGCCTCTTAACAAGACTTAATGTGAATTCAAGACGTAGTAAATAAATTTCAGGTCGCTGAGAATACACAACCAACTCCCGCTAATACATGTATCGTAAAGAATCAAGCCAATGAACATCCAGAAAGCAGGCGTGAAACACAGCTGACAAATAACGTGTTCCTTTATGGCCAACTAAATCTGGTGGAAACGGAAGTGTCCTTTATTGCAGAACGCTTGCGCGTAGCTCGCTTCGACTCAACCAAGCTGCAGAAATTACAGAGACGTGGAGAGCCAGAGGACTTGCGTCGCCAGCGTGGTGTGTCGGTCACGCCGCATTTGTAGCATCGCTTGGGAGATCCCGTGTTGGTCAGAGGGAATAGTGTGCGGTTGAGTTTGGCGTCGACGGCGTGTCCTTGAGGCACGCAGCGAACTAGATCGTCGAGAGCCTGCGAGATATTTCCAGCGAGTGCTGCAATAGATGCGATATTGCAATCGTCGGTCGCTGATGCTTTGTTCAAGAATTGGCTTATGTCGTGGGACTGGGCGAGTTTTTGTAGGGTATGGGCATCTTGTAGTATCTGATTGAGTATTTATTAGCACCAGAAAACAGAAATATCTAGGGATATGTATAAACATACTGTCCGTATCTTGTTTGTTTGGTCGCTGTTGTCGCTGTAGCTGACGCCGGTTCGCTTGAAGAAATTGGTGGACGCGACCTGGCCCGGATCTTGTGGAGAGGGGGTAATCATGATAAGACGGGCGAAACTCAATTTTCCCTTATTGATTCGTAGGTGTATCCTTTAACAGAAATAAAGACAATGTGTAAAGTTGTAAAGTACAGAACAAACTCAGCATAGCATGCTAACGTTAATAGCAAAAGTCCCATCTCCAAAACAAGTAGGAATTTTTGACAATTTCCACTGTGATGTCATACTGAGGTTAGATGCTGCTTAGCAGAAGCCAATCAACAGAAGGCGGATGTCCGCTTTATTAAAACTGACAACGATGGTTGGGTGGTGCAATGCCCAAAGGGTTCGAGACTCAAGGGTCCAGGGTCCTCGGGGATCAGGGTTCAAGACACCCAGGGGCTAGATGTTGACCAATCGCAAGACCGAAAGCGTCGGAGACGGTCCGCCAAAAGGCTCTCCACCCCGACTTCTTTCGGCAGGCTTACGTACCTCAGTTCAAGACAACAAAGAGCTATCACAACCGTGGCTGGCCAAGCTCTTCCTAGCTCACATGGCAACAGAGCCCATTCATTCGAGTTTCATAAACGACCTAAGCTGAATACAGTGTTGTAATTGAGAAATCCTTCAACATGTCACAATCACGTCAAATGTTATAACTAGCATAGTAGCTTGTGTTTTGACCACGCTACCCTTGATCACCGTTCCGGCTAGGCCGGGTACCTAGACTACAGTAGCACCATGCACAGTCACTAAGGGTCTTATTTTAGCGCGTCAACAAGACAGCTTTCGCGGGTGATTGAAATAGCATTTCATGCCATATTAGTTTCGTTGAGTAGTGAGAGAAAATAAAAATTTACAGAAAGTGTTCAAAGTCAAGTTATCCAGTCTGATATTGTTTTACTTGTACCGTTCTGCTTTTCTTCTTTCATTTTAAACAGTGGACAAGGAAGGGCCTGAAACCTGAGTGTGGGCTGCCAAGTTACCCCTCAGCGGAGCAAGGGTCTTGTCATTTTTCAGGGTCTCTCATTCCCCAGTCAGGGGGATAGTAACACGGGATCCAGCATATTTTTCCCATGCCAGTGAAAAGCTCAAATAAAACATCTTACATACTAAAGTAACAACCCTATCTCTGCTTCCCCCGATCTGGAATGGAGGTTGCAGTATCCCAGTGTTACGGGAGCATTGGGTTTATTACCGATAGACTACACTCTAGACCGACCGAGACTCGATACCGTACGATTTGTGGAGTCACATTGTGAACCCCAGGCAACGTCCCAAGTCCCACGGTACAGTACAGTACACTTTCGCAATTCTGTGGCGGCTGCCCCAACCTGCAAAGCCCTTGTTGTGCCAATCATTACCATCCAGGGCACGCCTCGTTCCGCCGCTATGTCCGAGGGAGACAACAAGCCACACTGGATATCTGTGGCTATTTGCATTTGCCACTTGTCAATTTGCTTGCTTAGCGAATGAGATTGTCTGGACACAGCGAAATAACGGTAAGTGCCTTCTCTTATCTTATCCCTGTGGGTGGTACTGTACGCTTCTTTTAACAATCTGTCCCACCGCGGATATTCTTTGATCCCTTCCAAGACTGATAAGCCACAGTCCCTAGGGGTTTATTTTGTGAATTTCCGCTATTCTGCACGCATATTCCGCTATATTAGGACCTGACTATTATATTAGTCTCTGTCCCACCTAGTGGCAAGTCTCCAGACAAGTGGCAAATACTCACACATAGTGAAGCTAAAGTACTCCAACTAACAAAATGTCTAGACCCCTGGGGACTGTACCCTGAGGAGCAAAGCCCCCGCACTCGCCACATTGTCAAACCCTGCCAGTGGTCTAGACTCGTTAGCTGCCGCTCGCCTTGAAGCTAGTCAACGGTTTCCAATCGTCCAATCCCTCGTCCCTCCCATTTCTTCCATTTTGTGCTGAGCTGTGACCAGCCGAACCCACCATCCCATCCAGTAGGGATTTTCACTGTCATCAAATGTTTACCATTGTCAACCTTTAATCGCATTTTTGTCATTCCCATTGTTTCTCACTGCCATTCTCATGGCGCCGACTCGGAGACAGGTCGAGCTTGCTCGCGAGAGGGAGACTTTCAGGTTTGTCGCACTCTCGCTTCTGGTTTACCACAGGATGAAGCTAACTATCGCCATCGTTTTCCTGCAGATACGATCCGACATTGATATCGAACTCACGATCGAACTTGCCGACAGACCTCATTCCTTCAAACGAACTTACAACCTCATGCGACACGACCCTGACAGCATTTTGTCAGCTCGCAGCCTTACGCCTAAATGCCTCCCGATCCCTCGTTTCTCTCTTCGATCGCAACAGTCAATTCGTCGTCGCCGAAGCTACCTCAAACACTACTCTACAGCCCACATCCAGAATAAAAGACGCCGATCAAGGCCTTTGGCTTTGCGGTACCCATTTCCCCCGATCGTTTGGCGTCTGCGAACGTGCAATCAATTGTCCGGACCTCCGATCATTACAAGTACCACAAGACATCGATACCGAACCTCCGTTGACGGTAATAAATGACCTCAGCGACGACGACATACTATGCGGTCGCTCTTACTGTCTGGGCTGGCCGCACCATCGCTTCTACGCCGGCGTACCACTTGTGACTCCTCGCGGTATCGTCATCGGGGTGCTGTGCGTATTCGATTCAAAACCACGATCCGGCTTAGATGAATCATGTGGGAATATTCTACGAGACTTAGCGCAATCCGTTATATCACATCTGGAGGAACGACGTGTTAGTGAGGGTTATCGTCAAGCAGATCGCGTAACCCGGGGCATCCGAAGGTTCTTTCACGGACGAAACACAAAGACAGACATAAGGAACGACCGATTGCTAGCATCAGAGCCAAGATTACGGACACCAGGAACCGATTTCAGTCCACAGTTCCATTATTCCAGCGATAACAGACATCGTGGCGATCGTCTCGTCGACACATGCGCAACTGCAGCCGAGATCATGAGGGACGCCTTGGAGGTGGAGGGTCTTTTGTTACTGGATGCTTCATCGTCACATCTTAGCCCTGGAACAGACCGTTCAATTGAGGCTGATAGCCCGTGTCCAGTACTCGGCTCGTCTGTGACAGCTGAGGCTAAGCATGGCGGAGACTCATATTTTGGCCACTCTACCTTGTATGCGTCCACTCTCAAGAAGCTATTGCGCTATTACCCTCGAGGCACGATATGGAATTTTGACAATGCGGAAAGCGATTCGGGTGACATTTTGAGCGATGATAGCTCCTCGGATACCTCGGGCGATAGTACAATCGCGGAAGAAATGGATGGACCATATGACCTTACGCCGGACACCCCCCTCGACACGACCTTTACGCCCAGCCAACTGGAATCAAGACAAGAACTTCGGAAGGAAGTCTTTCGACTTCTACCCGGCGCTACAAGTGTCGCATTCTTCCCTCTATGGAACGCCCAAAAACGACGGTGGTTCGCCGGGGGGTTTGCTTATAGCAACAAGACAAGCCGTGTATTTTCACCCAAGAGGGAACTCAGCTACCTACGCGCTCTTGGCAGCGTTCTCATGGCTGAGGTCTCATTTATCAAGGAGCGCGAGGTTGAGCTATCCAAGTTAGACGTGCTGGATTCGATATCCCACGAACTTCGATCACCTCTGCATGGCATCTTCTTCGGTTCCGGTATTCTTCGCGGCAGCAAGGATCTCAGCGCTTCGCAAGAGGATGCCCTCCTCTCAATAGAAGCGTGCAGTCGGACTTTGCTAGATACGATTGATCAGATTTTGGATTGGAGCAAAATCAATCATTTTACTTCATCGCTCGCGGCCAATGGGCCCAAGTACACGCATACCAAGGTTGACAATCGCGCCCTACGAATTTCTCGCAACAACAGCGTCGAAGCTGGAATGATGAGCATCGCGACCGACGCCGACCTGCCTCGTCTTGTTGAAGATGTTGTCGAAAGCGTCCACGTCGGTCACGAATTCCAGCAGTTATCGTTTGGTCAAACAGAACAAGCCAACTCAACCAAAGACCCCGTGCGATTTGTGGTTCACTTTGAGCCCGGGGACAACTGGCGATTCCATGTCCAACCTGGCGCAATCCGACGTATCGTGATGAATGTTCTTGGCAATGCTCTCCGATTCACGACAAGTGGTTCTATCTATATCAAGATGGAGCAATCAGCGACCGATGATCCTACAGTACGCCTTGTGAGATTGATTATTGCCGACACTGGATGTGGTATGGCTCGTGACTTTCTCACGAATGATCTTTTTAGTCCTTTTACGCAGCAAAATATGATGAACGCCGGAACTGGACTCGGACTCAGTATCGTCAGACGGATAACTCAATCTCTCGGTGGGACTGTCGATGTTCGCAGTGCAGTTTCCGTCGGAACCACAGTACGAATCAGTCTGCCCTTAAAGCTCAGCGAACAAACCCCCGATGAAACTACGGAGTTGGCTTCAGATCAAAATGATGCCAAAGACCTCGCGGGTCTGGGCGTCTTTGTGGTAGGCCTTGATGATCAGGCAGAAGCGAGTCTTCAAAGCCCTTATCTTGAACGTCCATTGAGCGAGAAGGATAATATTATATCAGTATGTCAAGACTGGTTAGGTATGCAGGTCATCCAACCATTCGAGACACAAAATACTCCTCATGTTGTGCTATGCAATGATCTCTCATTAGAGGAGGCCAGGGCAGTCACACAAGGCGATCAATCAACACCTATCGTCGTCATATGCCCAAATGCTGTGCTAGCTCGCAAAGCACAAAAAGCCAACTCCAGCCAGGACGACTGTGATGAGCAACGTATTTACTTCACACATCAACCGTGAGTGGCCCTACACCCACATTCAAATCCTCCAAGCTGACTTTATATAGCATTGGTCCACGGCAAATGGCCAGGATCTTATCAAAGGCCACCAAATGTGTATCGACATCATTACGACTGTCTCTTACCAGGGCAACTTCCAGCAGAGAAGATAACAATCGCACAATTTCCATAACACAAAAGGATCCCCCGACACCCCCTCATCAGGAATGCGAGAACGGAGCTCTGATGAGCCATCCATTCGACCACGCAATTACAACAGTCGCACAACATTTACCTCGTTCTCCTCTAATCACACCCTCAGAGAAGCCGGATCCCATCTCTGACAACCAATCCTCAAGCAACACATTTCTTTTAGTCGATGACAACCCAATCAATCTGAAGATGCTTATAATGTTTATGAAGAAGCTGAAATTGGACTATACGACCGCTACTGACGGAAAACAGGCGGTGGAGAAGTACAAAACAAGTCCGAGGAGTTTCAGATGCATTTTTATGGATATTTCTATGCCTGTTATGAATGGCTTCGAAGCAACACGAGCAATACGTGCTTCTGAAGTAGATGAGTCTATACCTAGGTGCAGTATCTTTGCGCTGACGGGTCTAGCATCGAAGGATGCACAACAAGAGGCTTTATTAAGTGGTATTGACTTATTCTTAACAAAGCCTATTCAATTAGCTGAGATTAAGAATATCTTAGAGTTGAAAGGCCTGTTATAAACATGGGACTTTTAAGTTTTATTTCTATAACAACTAGTCCCACTTGCTATTTGTAGTTCTGTCGCGCCCTGTGCTACTGTGAACCCGTTGATACTAACATGTATACTGCCAGTAATGTAATTACAGTTACTGCACCTCCAATATCCCAGAAGAAATACTTTCCTTGTCGCAGGGCTTTCTTGACCCACAAAATATATACCCATTCTCACTCGCTGTAAAATTTCCGTTGGGGAATTGACCAAGTATGTTTAGCTATTGAGATCTTGCATGATAGCACAGCATCTCGGGCACTTATCCAAGGTCCCTCCAGACTGGCATGCCATGAAATAACGTTATGTTTTAACCTACGATTTGAGAGTCAATTGTGTTATAACTTTTACGGTACTAAAAGTCACGTACCAGATATAAGTCGATAGAATTTCGTTTGCAGTACTGAATAGTGTGCACCTTGCTGAGAGACATCCAGGTAGGCAAGAGAAGAATTATCCGCTGAGCCTTAGGCCACTTATATAAAGTAGCACAAGTGCTAGTCTAAGCCAGTACAAAGTGACTAAATTATTTCATCTCTTATGCTTTTGGGGGCTAATTCTTCTGATACCTAGAGGCTATTGTCCAATTTCGTTGTATGCAGTTTCGGTCAAGGTTATCCAGAGACCTAGTTACGTTATCAACCCTAGCTAAAGTAATCCCCTGCTTTGAGCATTAATAAGCATTCGCGATATCTCCAGCTGGAAAGACCCGGCACAACCTTGGTTTCTTGTGCCAAAATCCGCGTCCAGGCCGTCATTCATTGAGCACCATCGATGGTAGGGGGTTGGGAATAGCCATCATCTTGATCGATTCCTGTCCTTCCTCTAGAGTGACCCCCGCTGAGCCGCTCAGTGTAGCGCTGGCAATTGCTTCGGAGGCTGCACATGCGAGCTCGAGAGCAATGTTTGAACCACTGTGATGGTCAACAACATGAAGTCGACGGATTCAAATGTTCTGCATTGCTTGCAAGATGGTCTTCGCAATGTAGGATATGGTGGGAGAAAGGACGGTTCTTAGGCTTTCTCCGTTATTTGGGGTGTCAATCGCGAATGTTAGCATTTTGCCACCAAGTTCTCGCATGACTGCTTCGTAGGACTCCGAACTTGAACTATTCAGATGCAGGAGGACGACCGGCAAGCCGGCACCACCCAACGGAAAACGGTAATAGATTTATCCATCTTTTGTGTCTGCATGACCTTTCTTAATTGTTGCAAAAAGTCCAAGATAGAAACATAGAAAGGGAAAGGAAAAAAAAAAGGGAAAAAGACAAGCAGGGGAAATCGTTGAGGTGAGAAATAGAGGTATAACCACATCGCTCGGTGACTGGAGCTTTTATGCCAGATGTGAGCGGACATCGAATCCTATTCTATAAAGCCTATTAACGGGAGGCAATGCTTACCGAACGGACGCTCGGTATGATCCGCATGTCCGAGCCCACCAGTCATCTAGTCTGTGCGAATATGCAAATATAACATGCCTGTTCCAGTCCCTCGAAATAAATTCACCAAAGCAAGTCTACACCAAGTCAGCTATTCACATTACAAAGTTTTCAAGCGCAGTATATCAGTTCTTAACTCCATTCCGTCGATTCGGATATGTCTACTGTTTCATTCAGACTAGTGTCGTTCGTAGAACCAAGAAATAAATGACGCACACTTAGTAACCTTGTTCTATTGTTCATCATATTATCTCTATTGGCCGAGCGTGAATCACCTTGAACTTCTCGAAACGAGGCTTTGATTCTTGAATTATCAAACCTACGGCTGATATCACTAGGCCGTGCCATCCCGCCACTCTGACTCCGACATATTTTGGGCAGTATTAAAAATAGAGAAGTCGTCCAAGACCGTCGTAGAGAACGGCCTGGCAGGCCTTTTCGAGCTTGGCCTCGACTTCATTGTAGTCCTGTTGTCGCAGACGTATATGTCGGAGGCCTTAGATTACCCCTTCCGCTCGATCACAGAAATAGGGTGTGACGAGGCACATAGGGCATTGATAACGTTTCTTATAGGCAACGTCGAGGAGGCTATGTTCGTCAGCGGGGAACTCGCCGCCCGACTTTAGCTATCTCATTGTAGCGCTTGGCCTGCTGGTCATCATAAGGAAGGACTACTTGACAAACCTGCTTGAAGGTCATTGTAGCCACGCTGTATTTCTATCTTTTTCTTTTCTCTTATAAGGATACAAATAACTCATTATGACTCATGTTTCCTATTGTGGAATAGGCCACAATTGCAACTAGCCTAGTCCGGTCTTATTAAAGCGCACATTAATCCCACCACTTTCCCGTAGTATCCCTCACTATCCGTCCTTTCTTTGACCTTCATCTCAATCTAAGGGATTTATATCAAAATCTCTTTCCCTCGAATCACATCTGTTCGCACCCCAAAGCTCTCGTTATGTCAACAATACCCAGTCTTATGAAGGCCTTCCAATTTGTCAACCTCCGAAATGGGTTACAATTGCGCGATGACTTGCCCGTTCCAAATCCCGGTCACGGTGAAGCCTTGATCAGGGTCAAGGCTGCTGGCCTTTGTCATTCCGACACGCATGTTCTCCGGGGTGGAGGGGCGGCTTGGATGTGTGCCCTTCCAGTAATTCTTGGACACGAAATCGCTGGCACAATCGCCAAGTTAGGCCCTGGCTCATCTAACTCTGAACTCCGACTAAATGACCGTGTGGCTGTTGCTTGTGTTGGCCACCCAGTCCATGAGCGTGACTTCAAAGAAGCATGTGGTGTCGGAAGGGATGGAGGCTATGCTGAGTATGTCGTTGCACCAATTAAAAACATTGTCAAACTTCCAGACAATGTGGGATTTCCTCAGGCAGCCGTCGCTACAGATTCTATTGCAACGGCTTACCATGCCGTAATGACTGAGGGTGCCGTCCAACAGTCGTCCACAGTTGCGATTCTTGGCCTCGGTGGCTTAGGGCTGAATGGTGTCGCTATCGCTGCGCTTCAAGGTGCCAGAGTTTATGGTGTGGATATAAATCCAGCAAAGTTCGATCAGGCTCTGAACCTCGGGGCCAGTAGGTGTGCAACAAGCCTTGATAGGTTCAAAGACGTTGTTTTCGATGTCATCATCGATTTTGCAGGTGTGCAGGCCACTTTTGACGGAGCGATGTCGCAGATTCGGAATGGTGGCACGGTGGTACTTGTTGGTCTAGGTGCATCGCATCTCACACTATCGACTACCGATCTGGTTACTAAAAACGTGTCTGTCAGGGGCTCAACAAGTGCGAGCAAATTGGAATTGTGCGAAGTTTTGAGGCTTCTGGAGTCTGGTGCCCTAGAACCTGTTATAACAGCTATCGAGTTTAAAGCAGTGCCTGATAGTCTAGCATCACTTGATCGAAACGAGATTACCGGGAGATTATATACCATACCTTAATTAAAAAAAACTTTATATAATAATGAAAGTTCTCTTTATGACTACAGTCCCCAGGGGTCTATCTTATTAGTTAAAGTACTTGAAAGGACAGTCGTGTCGTCTGCGTAGCCGAAGCGGACGTGAGGGGTGACTAGTCGGTAGATTGGCTCGGTATAAAACAGGAAGAGGATGGGCGATACTGGTGAGCCTTGAGGCAGGCCACATTGGAGAGGAGTGAAGGGCGTGAGGGTATCTTGATACCTCGCGCGGGCTGAACGATCGTTCATAAAAGACTCGGCCTATCTGGCTAGATGACCGGGCCCACCTTGCTCACGGAGACGCAAGACCAGTCTGTTGCGTATGACAGTGTCAAATTCCCCTTGGATATCCATTGTGACCCGGGTGGTCACCTCTTTGCGTGCGAATGCTTCTTCGATATCGTGAATTGAGGTGGTCACAAAGTCTGTCGCCGACCTCTTGGGCATCGCTCCGGCTGCTAGCTTAAATAAAAAGAAGTTTCATGGTAAAAGAAAAGTAATTTATTATATCTTTTATAAATAAAGCCCGCTTTCATAGGACAAAAACAAGGCAGACAGCGACTTTCGTCATCTGCAAGGGTCGTCGATGTCAGCATTATCACGTGATGGGATTTTTAAAATACGCCGGAAAGTTCTCTAGAATCCAAAGCCTCCATTCCACTCCTCTTACTACTGAGAAATTCAGAACTTGCAAAACAAGATGGCCGAACGGAGCAGCGCGAGACTAAAAGCCAAGGCTGATAAGCCAGCCCCTACAGAGCTGCCCTCTCAAGAACCGAATAGAACATCAAAGCGCAAAACTCTACCTTCCAACAATGATAAACTTGACAGAAAAGCGCTCAAGACAAAATCGCAGAGTAAGGAGTCTAAAGATAAGTCAGCCAGCCAACAATCAAAGGCGAAGACCGGACATGAGACGAAAGAGACTGGTAAGCCACCTGTTCAGGTGTCAGCCAATGCTTCCAATGGCCCATTCTCATCCTTGCCCCCGGAAGCAATGAATCTGGTGTTGGAAAAGGTGAGCTCCAATTCGGATTCCCTACTTCCAACCATTCGTTGACAATGAGTCAGATTAAAGACAAAACGTCCCTAGGAAATCTGGCCAAGACCTGCAAGGCTTTTCACAGCCTCGTTATGCCTCGATTATACAAGCGCGTCGAAGCAAGTGTAGGTTATCACGCTCACATTGCTAAACTTATCCGGCGTATTGAGCCAGCTCTCACAATTGAGCAGAGGAAGCAGTTAAGGAAGGAAGGTCAATATAAGGGACAACAAGATACCTTTCCTAATAATATGAATGAAAGGAGGAGGCCTGAGGTTGCAAATTTTATTCGCCAAGCTGTTTTTGACATTGGTGATCCAGGTAAAAACCACAAATTCATTGTTTACCGCTATATCGAAGAGCTCCTGGAAAACGCGAGTAATTTACAGGTTTTTGCAGCTACGGACTTCACAGAGTATGAATGTCAATATCCAACGGACTAGATCATCACTGCTAACGAATGAATAGAGGAATGGCAAAGAGCTTGGCTACCAATGATCACCTTCGGGCTCTTCACCTCAAGATCTCTAGTAAGAGAACGTCCGATGCAGTGCCATTAACGACAGTCAAGGCATTGAGGCACCTTCATTTGGAAACGTCCCATTTATATACTACTGCAGACAGTCCTCTTGCACTCATCTGGAACTCACGATCCACACTCCGGAGTCTGACTCTTGATAAGGCCTGCTTTCAAAACTTTTATAAAAATATAATGCACAGGACAGAGGGGCCGAACGAATCCTCCGAGCGACAGTACCACTTTACCGCTCTGAAGTCCCTTTGTCTCAAACGTGTGTCGATGGACCCGGACGAGGTAGACGCTGTCACGAGAGCAATTGACTTCACCGCACTGCAAAATATCGATATGAGTCACAACAACATACGGGTCTCGTTGTTGTTTCAGCGACTGGCGAATATTTTCTCTTCTACTGAAAGCGCCAACATTAAACTCCGGAGCCTCTTATTGAAGGTGGCCTACAAGGCATTCACAGAACTAGGCGACCTAACTGCGGAGCCTGAAGATGAGGAGCCCGGCCTGGAACTCCTTTCTTCTTTTGACACGTTGACTAGTCTCAGAATCTGTCATCCTGACGTTCGTTCTTCAGACTTGCTGAACCCGGGGCTGGAAGATGCACTGTTGCAAGGAATCTTGAAGCATAAGAACCTGAACACCCTGGAATTTACAGACACGATTACCGTCAAGGACCGGAAGACGCCATATTTGGATGCTCGGACAGTGGCACTTTTTATCGACAATTTACCGAAATTGAGGCATTTTAGATTCCACTCAACAGCGATACATCTGGTAAGACCCAATTCTATGCTTAAGAGAAGAAAGGTGGGCCGCTACTAACACTCAACAGAGCGAAATCGCCAAAGCTCTCTCACGAGGTCGCAACTTGGAGACAATCAGGATGAAGATACCTTCGGCCAGCGAGGGAGAAGCGAAAGAGCTTGGCATCGAGTTCATACATGACTTGGTGTATCCGATCTTGGAAAAGGACTCTGATCGCGACGTGAAAGTCTACCGATGGGAAGACCACAGCAAGATTAACCAGGTGATACTGGACGTCGCGGTATGGGAAATCGGTTCAGAATTTGGGAAGTTTAAGAAGGGGATGAAAAAACCTGAGGAAATCACTTCTTCGTCTGATCCAAGGCGCAAAGTCATGTATCGAGACGTTACACGTCCGACATACCTGTGGATGAGGACGCCTTTTGACGACATACGTGGATGGGTAGATGAGGTCGAAAAGGAACTTGCTTAGTATATCTAGCTCTATATAATATAGGACTTGCAGGGCCCTTTAAGTTTGAAGCTGTTTGAAGTCAAATCATTGAAAGTGTTCTTGGAACATCGAACATCAGCAATACTAATTGATGTTAGTTCTAGAGCTGATAGTGGAGAACATTGTTGCTACCTAAGGTCAACAACAGGTGCTGATAGCGCATTTAATGAAGATTTTCGACGATGGGAAACGCGTTGGGCGACGTGTATTTAGCCCTTCATATATTATTTGTACTATATCAATGCTATTGTTAAGTCTGCCTCTATTCTATCCTCGCAGGCATATTATAAAAATTCTCCCCACACAATATACACATTGCTTCATTACCATATCCCACCACAGCGTCTTGTAAAAGAGACTTCCTACTCTTCTTATCAGAGCCAGGCAAACAAAGCGATCGCTCCGATTTGGCTAATTACGAATCCGACCGTAATCCCAGCCTTGGTATTGGCGCTAGAGGAGACTGTCGACGGGGTTGCCGATTCGGCATCTGCTGATGAGGCCGTTTCCGTGGTTGAGGTACTATCAGTAGAAGCATCATTGTTCGCTGATGGCGTCGCTTCCGAGGTTGAAGTGCTGTCGGCAGAAGTGACATCGTCTGTTGTAGAGACTGCTTCTGAGGTTGACGTAGCATCGTCCGCTGAAGAGGTTGCTTCCGAAGTTGAAGTGACATCGTCCATTGAAGAGGTCGGAATCAAGGTTGCCGTCTTGTGAGTTGCTGTAGAAGCCGTGGAGGACTTATCATCGGATGAACAGGTACCGAAACCACTCTGACAGCTGTTTGAACACATGTGTTAGTGATCATCTCAGAGTTCATGGTGGTTAAGCTCTACTCACCCCTCACCGCAGTACGTGTCAACCTTGCCACAGTACCCTTTCGCAGAGCAGCAATTTCCGAACTCACTGCCTTGGCACGTAACATTATTCCCCGAGGAAGTGATACCACAAGACCCGGAGGTACTGACAAGCTGCCCCTCGGACTTCAATCCACATTTACCGAACGAGCTCTGACAGCCTTCATCGCAGTATGCCGAAGTCTTACCGCAATAGCCTTTCACCGAGCAGCAGTTACCAAATTCAGACCCAAGGCATGTCGCCTTAATGTCGGAGTTGGAACCACAGTTGCCATCCTCGCTAATAGGGCTGTTTGCGCGTGGTAGAATAAGAGAGGATGAGCTGGGGCCAATTAGCGGTGAGGTGGATAGAGAATCGAAGACCTTACAAGTCAAACCCGCGAGGGAAGGCGGCTAACGCCGAAGATGAGATAGACAGAAGACACACTAGGGAAAACTTCATGGTGATTAATGGCTTGTTGAGTAATGGCAAAAGATGGAGAAGAGGTTTGTTAATGATAGCAGGGAACAGTGCCTTTTTAATGGATAACTTTTCAAAAACGGCGCAGCCCACCTGAATCCTTCCAATTTGCCCCACGAACAATTCCAGGATCAGGATCAGGGGTTGAGACATCCGACCTATCGTTCTTACAGAAACGCAAGAGCGCGTCCATCCAGTATAACATACAACTAGCACTTCGATGTCTACAGATAACAGATTCTCTTTAATGTCGAATAGAAATGGATACTAGCTTTATTTTCTTCAACTTGGGAAAAACTTAAGAAAGTCTGAATTGCGAAATTGTAAGAGTGGATTCATTTTAGGCGCTGAGCTAAGAAAAGAAATTAAGGTAAGCGCTAAGAAATTCCACTTTCGCTTATGAACCTAGATGCCAAAGATCCCTCGTCTTAAATCGAGCTATGTCCATTGAATTGAGCATATGTATGGATGCAGAAGAAGGATTCTAAAAGTCTCGTTATTTTAACTCATTGAGGGGAAGGATGCGCTGTTTTGATCGAACCCCACGGGGAATTTAAATGACAAATGCTCGATCAATCCGCGCACTGCGTTTAATGACACCTGGCCCTGGCTCTACTTATCTACTACATCTACCAAATACAGGAGCGCCAACGATAACACAAGAAAAACCATAGTAATAGGGCTTGCACTTAAGACTAATGAGCAGCAGATAAGGGTTTATGTTGAAGGATTCAATCAGCTCATCGCCCGGTATGAAATCGGTGACGCCAGGAAAGTAGCTATCGAAAAAGGACAGCACACTGGCTGGGTTTTTCTCGAGGTCTGAGAAATCCTTGCTTGGCATGGAGAGTGTGCATGTGAAAAGGCCGTCCTGCAGGACACTTACTATCTACTCTATCTGATCAATGTAGTAGCATTATACTACAAGGGCTTTATTTACTTATCAATAAATAAGATCAAGTGCGTCGCGTCAACCCGTGTATCTGAACGTGCTGTGCGCCAGCCCCGATCGAGACCACCCCGGTCAATCTGGGCTTGGGTATGGGTGCAGGAAAGTAAGAGTTATGCCCAAGCGGGCACCCGAACAACCCTGGTTCCCTGATCAGCATATCCCGTCCTGTGGTGACAGATAGCATCCATCTGAGTACATTCAGCTTCGCCACGGACCAAGGCTGATACTAAATAAATACAATCAACTTCAATAGCTGACCCATATGCCTGCTCCACATATTTACTACCTGAACGAGCGACAAAGTCTTTATGTGCAGTTTAACAATTGCATTAATTTGTTCGCTAACGCTCTTAGTAGCTGGGCCAATCACCAGCTACCCTGCAACGAATAGACATTTGGGGGTCAGTGCCTTCATCTTGGTGACAGTTGTCTCTTCTCCCCTCGGCTTCTTCTTCGTATGGCCATGCAGGTCTCAGTCCAGCCCCGCCCAAATTTGTTTGGTTGACGACGCTCGGATAATATGACCAACTGCATAGCGAAAGACCTTCTCATTGGCCTGAATAAGAATAATGGAAAAACAGACAACAAATCCTCCTCGCAGAAATCTCCCCTCTTATGAAATTTCCTACGATTCTTGGATCTGTCGGCATACCTCAGCGCCCGCTAGTTGAGCTATGTCGACTCCCAAAAGACCCGACGAGGGCTGCCTGTCGGTTTTATCCTCTTGCTTCAAAGGTCGAGGAAAAGGGCAGCCCGAAGATGGTCAGACGGCCAGGCCCACCAGCAACGTCGTTACAACGAATGAGTCAGTGCCGCTGACCTCGAGAGTCCCACACCAACGTGTTTCAACACCACAATCCCCCAGCGATCCTATTTCTCAACCAGGCGACACAGATGAGCCGCTCTCTGCAATTATTGATGGTACTTCAAGCTCGAAGGCACCGGAGTCTGAGCAGGCTTCCATGTCCACCAACCGGTCCAAAGTACCATTCGACCTATGGCAAGAAGCGTACAATGCTGCTGAAGAGGATACCCAGAAGTGGATTGATGAGAATGTCGGAGACTGGCCCCAAAACACAAATCCTTTCCCCGAATTAGTGGAGCTGGTTCGCACCAGCGAAGAAAAGCTTGACGAAGAGGCCTGGCAATTCGAGTTCCACGGTCGGCCTGTTCTTCTAAGAGACTATACAAGCAAAGTCACCACCTGCCTGACTACAGTCGGGGATATTGCGATCAATTTCGCTCCTGCACCCTCGCCGATTGTTTGGAATGCATTGAAGGTTGTTCTCAAGGTAAGCGGCACGGCACTTGGCGGTTTTATATGTGTATACTGATAGTCCAGGCGAATGTATCCCAGGTTGAAGACCGTGCTTCCATTTTGGGGTGTACCAATCTGGTTCTGTGCCTCATCAGACGTGGTATAGTGTATGAAGAAGTCTATCTGGGCGATCCGCCTTCCTCCACTGCTCAAGACGATCTGAAGAACAAGTTGGTCAGTGTGTATAAAACCTGCCTGGACTTTCTTGCATTTGTACACGAACAGCTGGGGCAGGGGAACATGCGTCGGTTCCTCAGCGAGCTTATGGAACCAGGCCAGGGCGAGCAGCGTGTTTCAGACGTGAAAGCACTCGAGCAGGAGCTAGAATTTGCCAGTCGACCTTGTGAGGCTTTGGCCAATCGTGAGAGAAGCAGCAAACATCAAGAGCTATTGAAGAGCTTACAGCTACCGTTGAAGAGAATTGACGAGACAGTCACAAATGTGCTTGCAAGACTGGAAGAAGATGAGAGGAAAGCAGTTATGGACTATTTGAGCACAGTCCCGGTTGGCAATCACCACAACGAAAAGTGCAATAGCAGAACAGAAGGAACCTGTGAGTGGTTGCTTGACCACAGCAGATTCCAGGAATGGGAAGACTCGAGCTCCTCTTCCATCTTTTGGTTGCAAGGGAATAGTATGTATATCTGCTCTATGCAATGCAACGAGATGTACTGACAGATTCTATAGTGGGAACGGGAAAGTCATATCTCTCCTCCAAGGTTATCGATCGTTACTTGGTTCGTGAGGAGAACCGGGAAGAGTTTGTCAATCAACACGATGAAGGATTCGGATTCTTCTACTGCTATCGCTCTGACCCGAGTAGGCAGAGCACTGAATCCATCCTTCGAAGTTACATTCGACAGCTCAGCTCGGTACCTCGTCGACCAGATCGTATCCATCAGGCTTCATTGGATCTCCACAAGAGCAGCAAAAATATCCAACATGGCTTAACGGTCGCCAAGTGCAAGGATACGCTGATTAACATTGTCAATAGCTACCCGCGTGTCACGTTGGTGCTCGACGCTTTGGACGAGTGCACTGACGAGGCCAAATACGAGCTGGCTCAGCTGTTCCAAGACCTTGCGAGGAATTGTACAGGGCTAGTCAAGATATTTATCGCCAGCCGAAAGGAGGTCGGCATTGAAAAATATCTCCAGTCTTTCCCAAGACGCCAGTTGTTGGTTTCAATCAGCACATCGGACAATGCTGGCGATATAGAAAAATTCATTACCCATGAGGTGCGAGTGTATCCTGCGTGGAACGAGGTTGAGAAAGATGTAAAGAAGATGGTGGAGAACACGATCGTGGAGAAAAGTGATGGAATGTAAGTGTTTATGCTACCCCAAACACTGATATGTCTAACTCATAACCTTAGGTTCAGATGGGCGTATCTCCAATGGCAACATCTCAAACGTTATTGTTTAACAAGGGATATACGTCAGAGGCTTGAAAGAATGCCACGAACACTCTCCGCTGCTTATGACGAAATATACAATCGATTCGAACCTGACGACCTCCAGCGTGTGCTGTTGCAGCGTGCTATAAGATGGGTTTCGTGTGCGAAAAGGCCACTGGACAGTGTCACACTACTTGCAGCCATAGAGACCGAAAGCAAGAGAATCGACCCACACGACAACACCTTTGACAAATCGGATCTAACCCGGAACAAATTGGAAAAGATCTGTCAAGACTTGTTAGCAAGGGATCCGGAGCTTGATACCTGGGGATTTCCCCACGCATCGGTTTCTGAGTATTTCTTACACCAAAACGAGGCATGGGTCGTAAACGCGAAGTCTGAGATAGCTATTTCACTGACGCAACTTTTGATCGACTGCTGCGCGGTATTCCCCTCTGTGTGGCCGTCCCGTGAAGTCAAAGACGAGTGGGACAGCAGCGGGGAACTGGGGTATTTCATACGGAAATGGCTCGGGTCAGGGCCAGTTATTGTCGACGAGCCTTTGGATCCTCGACATCCACTGCAATCATACACTTCGCAACATTGGCTTGAACACATCCATGATACGTCTTGTCAGGATCCCAAGTTTGCAGATGTGAGTCAAGCTTTGAAACTGTTTCTGGGTGGAGAAGGGCCCCAAGGGTCATCTGCGGAATACCGGGTGTTCTGTAGGTACATCGTGGCTGCTCAGCATCCGATCTACCGCTTAGAAAGTTATTGCGTCGAACCCTGTGAGAAGTCTATCTTTGGCATAGCTGCGATGGGATTGTGCCGGCTTTTGCCGGGTTGGTGGGACCAGTGCCTCGAGCAGTCACAGGTCAACAGTCGTGGGCAGAATCTGCTAATAATTGCTGCATATGTCGGACACGTATCCGTCTGTGAAGATCTTGTTGGTCGAGGATTTGATATCAACGGCACTTCCAGCAAGGACAAACTACTTCCGTTGGGCACAGCCCTTAACAACAGGAACATTGATATCGTAAGGTGGATGTTAGCGAATGGTGCTAACCCAAATCTTGCGACCGAGTATTCAAGTCTTCTTTGTTTGGCAGGATGGAGAGGACTTGAATACGTCCAGGCGATGTTAGATGCCAAGGCAAACCCTAACACTTATTGTGCCTGTTGTACATCTGGCTCTGCATTGTCGTCGGCAGCCTCAGTTGGGGACGTTGACTGCGTAGAGGCTTTGATCAAAGCAGGGGCAGATTTGAACCCTAAAAGGGCCTTTTTATTTGAACCAAGTCCCCTAGAGTTCGGCATAACAAGAGGGTTGCAATTTTCAAAAAACAATCGGGAACAATGGCTACGCTGTACGCGCCTCCTTCTGAAGCATGGCGCCGATCCCAATACGCCAATGTATGGCGAAGTGAAAGATCAATCGTATCGCAGTGCTTTGGAAGCTGCTGTGGCGGGTGATGATCCTGAAACTGCTCGCCAGCTTGTGGAGCATGGGGCCGACGTCAGTACTCCGTTTGAATGTCAAGGGTATGACAACATATTGGCGTATGCTGTCGAGAAAGGACATGTTGATCTCGCCAAATCTGTTATAGATCATGGCGGCGATGTTCACTCGCCCTCGTAGACCGGAAAGTATCGCAGCATCTTAGCGGCTGCTGCACTGGCGCCTGATTCTTCAGTTGACATGGTCAAGTTTCTCATCGAAGGGGCTAAAGTGAGGTTGGAACAGCTGGAATGGAGCCTATCACTAGCTGTTGAGAGAATGGTCCCTGTAGACAAACCTCTTTCATCCATGTCTGTGGAGTTACCTGATTCCCCATCTACTACTGAAGGAAGTATGTCATCATACGAGCATTGGCGGGAGGAATCGCTAGCCGCAGAGTTGGCTGAAAAGCGACAGAAGTCCAAGGCCCAGAGGGTGGAATATCTTACGGAGGTACACAAGGTGGATCGCAAGATGCTCAGCGACTTAGAGTCTCAGTATGAATAATACTTGATATTCCTCACCATGTGCAGGAAAGTTTAAATTTTCTTCCAACCAGGGGATAATCGCCTGGAAAAGAAACGCACAGAAGTCTATAAAGTTTACGTTACTCAGCCCTACAACGCCGTAAGACACATGACCTATCATCTGAGACATACCAAACATTAGGCTTCGGTAAGAAGAACAATGCTGGAGAAGTAGTCACAATCTAATGTGAGCAAGACACGTTGTTTTCTAGCCTTGAAGTAAGGTTTCTACCTCCTTGCTCTCGGAAAATACTAAAGCGTTGCTCCCTTTCTCTTTTTACTCCATTTTCCATTTCTTCCACAAACATCAACTCCCGCAACACCACATACCTTCCAACGCAACAGTCAACAATGGATGTACATAGTCTCTGCAAGAGTCTGATAACCTACAAACGTGACTTAGAATGCCCAGACGCGACCTGGTCTTGAACCCATCGCGTTTTCTGCTCACTCACCTAGCTCGATGTTAACGCTCGCAAAGTCAAGCAACTCGTTTCTCGTCAGGCAGCGATGTGCTCAAAAGTATGTAGCTCCCCAACCTAATAAACCTTCAATTGGGCATGCTGTTACAGCAGACCCTACCAAATCAATATGGCTTGTTCGGGCTTTCATGATTCGCTCCTGGAGAATTGACTCATATCGTAACTTTATTATCTTCAAGTAAAGCAGTCACCTTTGTCCCTGGAGCCTGGAGCATAATGCATCAACCAAACTTTGCTGCCGTCCATGCATTGAGCTTTTACGGATTTATTTCGGCCTTCCCTGCCTAAACACTCCTGTACAACCTAACTCTTCCATCATTTCATTTTGGAAGTAGCAGAGGAACCAACACCCCCAAAACAGACCCGACGCCCGATATCGACGCGCAAACAAAGAGCCAAGACGGTGGACCTCAGAATCGAAGACCTGCGTATCCGCAAGCGGAAATTGAACATCTACACCCCGAGATCCAATACCGTGGCACTGGCGATCGAAATGTCTTCTCCCGAAAAGAACCGTCTTGAATATCTCCCAACTCTGGTGCAGAAACCGATCATCGTTCGTCTCGGGACAAAGCGGAACCTCGAATGTCTCTTCCAAGCCTATCCGTTTATGCGCGTTGATTTTGACCACTACGAGGCCACCACCTTGAAACAAATCCTACAAAGCCTTATCCCCGACGACAAAGAAGAGAATGTCCTCAAAGACATCTTGATGATGCTCGATATAAAGGCCTTACGAAATCTCAATTTTTCACTGGCCGAAATGTTGTCATACCGAAGACGAAGGACGCTATCAAATCCACCTAACCTTGGTGAACTTCGGGAAGTTTACTCCCTACTCAACCGGTACATCATTCTCATCGAAGACTATGTGTCAAAGGCCACGAGCAAATATCCGCCTCGTGCCTACATGGGTGTCCCAGACCTCAATTTGGGAAGTGGAAGCACGTTCAAGGGTCAGCCGCTGGATACCAAGCTTGTGCCCTTTACGAGCTTGAGGTGGTCGGAGAAGTATCTTCTCATGCGCGCTTTCGTCCGGTACCAGCTCGTCTGCAGGATCTACCGTGCCTTTCCTGGGCCGGCCACGCAAGAGTTCCATCGCGAAGTCCGTATATTCAACGCAGTCGACACAGGACCTGATGGGGTGCAGCAACTGGTGTTTACTTCTGTACATGATTACTGCAGAACGTTGTTTGGCGCTGCGTTTGCGCATATTGGCGATGCATGGTTGACAGATCCACCGAATCTATGCCCTGGCGATCCTAAAAGCACTAGAAAGGGTCATCGCAGGCTGTTGTTTCCCGATAATATGTACTTTGATGCAGATGAGTATCTGAGGGATTTGCCGCTTGGTACAGAATATGACCCCACGGTTATCGACAGACTGGCCTGCTGTGGGTTAGATGTTATCGCCACCTTTCTTAACATTCTGAAGGTAGAGGGAGGTCGAAGGGATCGTACCATGTCGTGGCTTAAAGGGCTAATAGCGAGATCCGAGGTGTTTCAGCCATGGATCTACGAGTTAGACTTGGCTCAGTACGATAGGCGCACGAGCCTAGACTCTTGGGTCTCAACACAGGTAGGCGCACGCAACCCAGATTCCCGTTCATTGCCCCTTCCACTAGTCTCAAACTCCCGAGTCCATGACTATTCCCGAACAAAGGCTATGAAGCCTTGGGCGAAGGCATACGTACGTCAAGTCCAAATATATCGACAAAGAGCATGGGGCCTCCTCAACAACATGAGGCTATATGCCAATCCATCTCATCTCTGGCCGACATATCAACAAATCGATAACCTTGAGACTATATACGAGCGGACTGCCTCTGATGAGCGCGGGTTTGCGAGGCGTGAACGAAATGATACTCTCCAGTATTTGACTCGGTTGAGCGAGTTTCAAGAGCGAAAAAAACGAAGGTCACAGCTTTGGCAAGAGTTTTGGGCGGGAAATCGGTCTCACGAGCCATTTTGGTACCTCCTAGAAGCACAACCCGGCACAGCAAGATCAAGAGAACCGCAGATAGCTTGGAGCTACTAAGGTCAACTTCCGTGTCAATGAGGAACATAGCATTATGGAACAATTTCCTCGTTCTCATCATCTATGATCTATGATACAAAGAAAAACGAAAACCAAAACAGGTAAGGAAAGGAAAGGAAAGGAAAGAAAAAACGGCAGCCGTGCTTCTTTTCCAACAAGCGGTTCTGTCACAGCTTATGGCATGTGGATTCCTCCATCAACAGGAATAACCTGCCCAGTCATAAAACTCGACCCGGGACTCGCAACAAACAAAACCGCATCAGCAATCTCCTGGGGTGTACCCTCCCTCTTATCAACCTGATGACTCCTCAAAAGCTCGCCAATCGGAGTACCCTCCATAGTCATATCCGTTGCCGTAGGACCGGGCGAAACAACATTGATGGTGATTCCCTTGCCCGCCAACTCACCGGCCATAGCAGTCGACATGAAAGTCAACGCAGCCTTAGAAGTTCCGTACACTGTCAAGGAAGAAATGCCGAGTTTGCCTGCGATGCTGCCGATGTTGACGATGCGACCGCCGCGGGGCATATGAGGAAGAGCGGCTCGGATGAGGAGGAATGGACCTCTGATGTTGGTGCGGAGAATGTCGTCCCAAGCTGTTGCTGGGATAGCAGCAATTTCGGGGTGAAAGGTTGCTTGACCTGCGTTGTTGACAACGATGTCAATTGTTTTGGTGTTTAATTCTTCGAGTGTTGCTTTGACGATATCTGATCCGAAGCTTTCGGATGACGAATCTGCTTTGACAGCAATTGCTTGAACCCCAATTTTCTTGATTTCTTGAACGACCTTTTCGGCAGCTTCGGCGTTGGAAGCATAGTGGACAACGATCTGGGACTGTCAGTATGAGATTGGCGATTGGAAGAGAAGAGACCTACGTTGGCACCGTGCTTGGCAAGAGAAAGGGCTGTTGCAGCGCCAATACCGTTGAGCCTGGAAGAGCCTGTAACAATGGCAGTCTTGCCGACGAGGTACTGTTCATAAGACATTTTGATAGTGTTTTTGGTGTCGTTGTTCTGACGGGCTATTTTTTGCTGTGTTGAGGATGTTGAAGTGTGATGATGAGAATGGAAACTAGATTGTCAATAACAGTTATCTTTATATATACATATTTCATATGTCACGACGGATCCCGTATTCTTGAAGTCGTGCGTAAGCAACTAACGAAGCTCCACTACCAGGATTGGAAATCCTTCTTGAGTCCTGATAATCCGTAATCATCACGATTGGCCACTTGAGTAAGCGACACGGAAGCCAAGACGGAGGTGGGTCCTTGAACACATTCTCAAATCGGTATGGCGTCTAATATGCGAGGGGACGTCAAACGGCAACGACGGCAAAAGATGCATGTCTCAATCACGTTTATCATTCGATACGAAATACTTTTTCACAGGCGGCGTGTTTAACTTTGCTCAGGTACTCGTTCACAGGCAGAAGTGGGCGTAGGAACAGGTACCCTGAACTTGATGGAACCATTCTCAGTATCTAATTTGCTCGTTATCTGCTCGGAAATTCGAGACTTCCGAGATGCGAAGATGCCTTCGTGGCTCGGACTCTTCTGTGAAGCTCATTCAACTTAATTGGTCAAACTCGATCCTTCTGGAACAATTGAGACTACGGACTCCGAAAAGGATTCACTAATATCTTCACTGTTCGTGCAGTCATGCCCATGGACTTACAACGATCCTAGATAGTGGATCCTTTGACTAATCATGTACTTGATGGAACATTAGACGGAAGCTACACGGAAGGTATCTGTAAATAAGATCATGTGATATTCCCCACTGCGACACGGGCTGATAAGTAACATTACTATGGTGCATACTTAATGGACATATTCTTCATTTTGACTGAGATAGAACCCCCAATTGAGCTTTAACAATTCCTCGATTGGCAATTGGGCAGCTCTGTGCCGATTGCCCGTGCAAGTCGATATCCGCTCTGTAAGCGCAAGTACGTGAACTTATTAATTCTTAGCACTAGTAGTTCTTGCATCCTCGGTGGCTCGGCTCTGCTTAACTCAGTGGTTAGCCTTCTGACGTCCAACGTTACAGTTAGTCAAGGTCTCTTGCTCCGAAACCTACCATTAAACTTACCCTACCCTTCCTAATCCGCAAAGTAGTCATAAAGTCATCATAATTGTTTCAGACTACCCGCTTTTGGACTCTTTTTAGGCCATCTTACATTTATAAGAATCGTAACTAGTTTAAATATTTATACATTAGGTCTCTAATATAGTACATATATTAACAGGTTTAGGATCAAACTTCTCCTCTCTACCTAGGCTAATTAAGAGGACCAATACTATCTTTTAAAGCTAAAGATTATTTAATTATTTCTACCTATTTAAAGATTTAAGACTAGGAAAGGCTACAACAACTTTAACCGGCTATAGTATACAGTTCTAATACTTACCTATAAATAACCAGTAGCTACTACTAAATACAACTATTGTATCTTATTCAGCAAATAGTAGCACAACTTCTACTACTATTTTATTTAGAATATTCAGCTTAGCCTTCAGGCTCCCATCTTCAACCTTCTATTAGCCTAAAGCCTATCTATAACAAGTCAATTACTTTATATATGCCGAGGTGCAAAGCGAAACCTCTTCCAACCTGGTTCAACACGCTGAAGGCTCCCAAGCCGTTCATAAAGAAAAGAGACAACGGAGCCAAACCAGTAGTGATTGAAAGACATCATCCCTCCAAGATTTACCTATGTGACGTCTTGACTGGCGCCCAGAACCCGGAGGGTCATCTTACCTATAGCTTCATAAAACAACTGGAGGATTTTCCAGCCTATAGCCACTTCCCCAGTAACCTGGACAACCAGCAAAATCGGAAGGTAAACTATTCAAAGGGAATTTCTCATTAGCTATCGGTATTTCAATCATCTCCCACAAGACTATATCAATCTCCCATTTGGGTTTAAACTTTCCTACACCAAGTTTAGTTTAGCCTTATCCAACATATGGAAAATAGCAGAGCAAGAATACCTTATACAGGTCCGTATATAAAACATAAGACAGGTTAAAGGAGCTCTAGCTATTCAGATCTATGCTAGGAAAAAGGTTTCCAGGTCAGACGATAGCCCAATACAAGTTGTCATCGGCTTCAAAAAAGTTCAACTTAAGCCACAGGAGTTTGCTATTATCGACATACCCATGCATTACCGTAGCCTTGCATATTGGGATAAGGAAACCCATTGTTAGGTCCTGGACGGAGGGGAGTATATTGTTCATACATCGAAGTCGGCTGGAGAATCCATCGTTTCATCCGTCGTCTCACTTCGACAAAGCACCTATACACCTCAAGAATGTCAAATTTACCGTCGTCGATAGCTTTGGTTCTGAGTTGTTAGCTTTGGTCGTGGGGACGACGTATTAGTTGTATTGGATCCTTGTCTCAATCAGTCAGTGGCGGCATAAAACGGTAAAAGCAGTCGTCTCAAATGAATATACTTCGTGCGCCGTCATATAAAACTGTGTCAGAACCAAACAAGAACGGGACAAGGGCCCCGTCAGGCGCTATTAGCTCCAATTATGTCCAGCTTTCGCCTTTATCGGGTTTTTAGCCAGTTTACGCAAACGATGGCGGACTGACCAGCACGTTCTTCTCGTTGAGCTGGCAATTCTTATAATTTCACAAAGTCACATAACGCGACTAAGCCTATGGCCTTTCACGACTCTCACTGCTTCGCTGATTAAGTAGTTTATTGTACGCTCAACCAATTATATCTATCTTATCAATGAAAATCAAGGTCCAACATCGCTTGGTCTAGGAACTAATAACCGAGTAATGTCTGTCCACTAGAAAATGCGAAGGTTAAGAAGCCTAGACATCTCATCTACCGTTTCTTTCCAAAGAAGCTCTTGTATGCGGCGTCCTTCTTCGCTTCCGATAAATTCGGATAGTTTCTCTATCTCCATGTCACCAAGCAGCTTTCCATGGGTAGCGGCACCAGCGATAACGCCCGCATTGAGAGCGATCCAGCCTGCCTGCTCGGGTGGTCGAGCGGTCAAAACCTTGACTACCTTCATGAAAGCTCGAAGATGAAATGGCAATGCATCAGTCATGCCTGTGTCGACAAGCCCAGGACAGAAACTATTGATGACAACCTTGTCTGGGCTATAGTGCTTCGCAAGCTCGCGAAGGAATAGAACACAGCAAACTTTACTATCTGCATAGCGTCCGAGAGTATCGACCTTGGTGCAACGATCTATATGATCAATGACTCCTTCTCCTTCCTCCAGGGGAATCTTTCCGGCGAGAGACGTCAGGGCATACTGACGGCTATTGGTCCAAGTGACCTTTGATGGGGTCCCAGTCTTGGTTGCCGTGGCCTCTAGAAGTGGAAGAAGAGCAAATGTGAGGGCGACATTGGAAAGAAAGTTGACTTGCAAATCCTTTTCATGTCCAGAGCTCGACAACTCCTTGTTAAGCGTGCCGATCCCCGCATTTGCAATGAGCAGGTGCAGGTCCTCAAACGTTGTTTCGAAAGTTGATGCGAAGTTCTTCACGCTCTCATAGTCCTCCATATCAAGTTCCAGAACCTTGACGGTAGGTTCGGAGTTGACAGACTTAATAGCCGGATCAGACAAGAGAGTTTTGCGAACAGTCTCCCCCTTCTTCAGGTTTCGCACAGCCATGACCAGGGTAGACAACTTGTGGCTAAGAAGCTGACGACAGATTTCGAGTCCGATGCCAGCGGTTGCACCAGTTACAATAGCTGTCTTGCCTCTGAGGTTTATACCTGTAGGCAACATTGGCACCTTCGGCTGGAAGAATGGCGGCATGGTAGGACGACTAGTAAGGACGTTCTTAGTGTAATTGATATTTCAGCAAAGAAAGAAGAATATATCGCTTAAGATAATAGTTGATATGTGCTAGACAGCCAAGAAATGTATCCGGCAAGCAAAATGTAACACATTAATATAGTGACGAAATCTGCCCTCTACAACTCATAAGAAAGTGGGTCGACTGAACCTCCGCAACAAACTCCGCATGTTGGGCTAAACTTAATTTTCGTATTGCTTGCGTTTAGGACAGATAGTATAGCCACACAGACCATGAGGTTCGCGTACGTTAACCTATAAATGCAATCTCCGCAACGGATTCTCGCGCTCCAGGCTAAATTTTAAAAAAAGTCACATCTCAGAGCCCGTAATGCTCACCTGGAAAAGATAAAGGATAACTATTACTAACAAGGGCTATTTACTTCCATTGATACGATAAAAAAACATGATAAAGTAAGAGTACTTACCTCGCTGCAGTAACACTATTGAAGAGTGATTTACAAAGCCTTGTACTATGCTCTCTGCATTTACGACATAAGTGCCCCTAGTTCTCAACTTGTCCTTTTCATTGTGTTCTCTTGGCCTTTTACTGCCTTGAAAGCGCTTGGATGATGTATCCTAGTAACTCCATCTTTCCAATCAGAATTGTCCGTAGATAGTTAATGCTTGCTGCATTCTTATGATGGTGTTAGACTTGAGACCAAGATTTGACGCCAGTCTTCGGTATTAATTAGCGCTAATCCTAATATTAAGAAGTAAGTTGTCTGTTCCGTTTTACAAAGTCTGCATAGGTATACTATATTTCACTATTAGACTACTGGGCTTATTGGCGTTAAGTATAGCTTAAGACCGCTAATAGTTGTTTTACCCCTTGAATATAGCAGAGTTGCAGATATTTACTAGTAAAATCGACTAGTAAAGCTAGCTGAAAGCGCGGATTACTAGATTTAGCGGACTTTTAGAAACTTAAATTTGAAACCTTAAGAGTTATGTCTCTTATATTCTCCGCAATAATGCAATAACTATTTATACTTCCTGTTACTTCCCAAGCTTTACTCTCGTTAAGTTCCAATAACGATCACATCTTCTTTACTATACATCGCTGCTACTACAGCTAAACCATTATACCTATCAATTATATTGCCCACCTTTGACTACACAACGAAAGCCAGTGAGCTTGTGGAATTGTATGCCCCTATTATTGCCGGCAAGACTATTCTCGTGACCGGGGTTTCTGTTGGGGGACTTGGTGAGAGATACGTTAAATAGGTTATTAAAGCAAAGCCTGACCTTCTTATTCTGGTGGGGCGCTCACTTTTAAAATTGGAAGTCGTCAAAACTGACCTCAATGCTGCGCACCTACAAGTCAGAGTTAAAATCATCTTGATGAACCTTCTCTTATTTACCGATGTTAGAAAGGCTGCTGATGCGGTTAATTCTTGGGATGATGTTCCTTATATTGACCTCTTGGTTAATAATGTAGGAATTATGGCGGTTCCGTATAATAAGTCTGAAGACGGATTTGAGAGCCAGTTTTAGACAAACCACCTCAGCTATTTTCTATTTACTAATCTGTTGATGAAAAAGATCCTGTCTTCTATAGCCCTACGTGTTATTACTGTTTCTAGTAACGTACATCGGGTGGGCTATATCCGATGGATGGATTTCAACTTTGGTGATGGAGAGCGTTATTAGAGATGGTTATCTTATGGCTAATCCAAAACAGGGAATGCTTTGATGGGGCTTTCCCTGGCTCGGACCTCAGGGTCTTTTTTCCTTCCCTTTCTGTCCAGGTTCTAGTTATACAAACCTATCTGCCCACGGGGCTTCTGACTTTGCAAGCTTCGCAGCGGACCTTACCGAAATGGATAATATCTACGGTAACAAGTGGGGTTGTGGCATGGGTGATCTCTATTTTAAGGACCCAGATCAGAGCGTCTCGACGCATGTCTTTGCTTCTTTTGATGCAAGCATCGTTGGACAGAATGGTGCCTTTGTGTCTGACTGCCATATTGCGAATTAGACTGAAGAAGACGTCTATCCCTGGGCAACTAGTAAGATTGACGCAGAGAGATTGTGGAAGCTCAGTGAGAAACTTGTTGGTCAGGAATTTCAATATTAGTTGAACGTAAAGGTCTTGTCTCTAATTACTAAAATAGCTAGTACTAAGTATTGCAGATAGCTTTTTAAGTGTTGATCAATACATATATAAGGTCTTATATATTATACTAATAGTAGAATATATTCTATCAATCCGTCGGTCGTATATGGAGGCGCTAGTGCTGGGGTAACGACTATGGGTGGTGGATACAGTCTCTTGACTGGCAACGCTAAGCCGTTGGGCTATGTCCCGTAAGTCGGTAATAGAACAGCCATTTTGAGCACGGTATCTTAGTTCCATCCTATACCTTACCAACTTATACTGATTGCGCAGACTCACGTCCTCGACCTCGTTGATTTTCCCGTCAAGATTTCCGATGTTGCAACTCAAGGTCCAGCAGAAAGAACTCCATACAGCCGATACTATATTCTTGAAACAAGTCGTGTCGCATGGAAAGATTTGGCAAATCAGCTTACCAAGGCGATGCACGCACGAGGGGTCTTCCTAAGTTCAGAACCGAAAAGTGTTCCCTTCGAAGAGGCTGGTGAAGGTGAGGTTCAGCATCTCGTTGCGGCGAACATGCTTATCAAAGGAGATCGTACTGCGGCTATGGGTCACACAGTGAGGTATCCTAGCATTCTGGAGTAGATCCATGAGGACCTTAAGGATACCACTATCTAGCCTGTTCGTGTTCAGGATTGCGAGGGGACTAAGAAAGTTCTATCAAGCTGTTCACGTAGTTTAACAAGTACAGGCTTTTCAGGTTAAAGTCCAGAGGTCTACAATTAAAGCTTATTCTCATCATGACCCAGTGGTGTCCACTTTCCCTTCTCCACATCTTTTCGAACCTTCTCTGCGACTTCAGGAGATGCTTCGCCAAAGTGACCCGTATCATCCAACCACTTTTCCTCCTCATCTGTGCTGACCCTTCCAAGAATAGCATTCCGGTATGGATACCGACCGAATCGCTTGATGATAGGCCAGTGAGCTGCCAGAATCATGCACCACCAGAATGTCCAGTTCGTGATACTGATACTAGATTCACCCTCATCAACTGGCGGGCCCTTTACAACCTCACGCAGGAAAAGAAGATCATCCTTCAAGGTATCATCCCTTGTCTCGCGGTAAGGATCTTTCTTCCCGGTTCGAGCTTCAACAGCTCGGCGCAGCTCCTCGGACAGGTCCAGGCCAATCTGCTGACTTTCCAGATCCTCTGCGTGAAGGAATGGAGCAGCCCACATAGTTTGAGTAGCGACCCAATAGCTAAAGCTCGTGACACCCGTATCCTGCCATCTCTGCCACTTATATGGCCGCTGTTCCTCTGGTAAAGCATACCCTAAGCTCATCAGCCCCGATCACGACCTGTTGCATCTTGAGTACGTCATTCTAAGTTACGCCTGGGGTACAGCAGCCGACTTCGCAAAGACAACAGCCTCCAATGTTGAAGCCATGAGCCAATCTTTGCCTTGGTGCGGTCTACCCAAAACGGTTCAAGAGGCCATTCTCTTGACGCGGAAGTTGGGGGTCAGGTACTTGTGGGTTGACGCGTTGTGTATTCTACAGAGTGAGGGTCCTAATGATGTGAGACATATGAAGGATTGGTCTTACGAAGCAGAGCGATTTGGGCATTATTACCAGAATGCTCTGCTAACAGTCTCGGCCACCGGAGCAATATCCTCTCACGAAGGGCTCCTTCTGCCAAGACCCGACTTGGTATTATCACCAAAGTCCGTGACACTTCAACATATTGATGTGACCTTACGATCCTTCATACCCAGCTGGGAGTCCGAAATGGACTTTCCTCCACTCGCATCTCGGGGTTGGGCATTACAAGAAAGATTCCTATCGAACAGAATATTGCACTTTGGCCCAAATTTAATTCTGTGGGAATGTCACGAATTGAGTGCAAGCGAGCTCGATCCCGAGGGATTGGACCCCAAGGGCTTAGATGGAAGGTCCGGATTCAACTCTTCAACCTTCCTATCTACCTTCAAGAACCTAGAGAGCGACGAGATATCCCTCGATCTACTTATGGATCAGTGGTTGGAGTTCATTAGCATCTACTCACGTGCAGAGTTTTCGTACTATTCGGACAGACTGCCTGCATTATCTGGCATTGCGAGTATTATCCGGAAAAGGATAGGAAAGAAATACATCGCAGGCTTATGGGAGCCAGGCTTTACGCGAGGTCTCTTGTGGGTCGGTGGTACTCCTAAGACTGATCAGGTTTCAGATATCGCGAACCTGGAAACAGAGGAGCGCCAACTCAACATTCCTTCATGGAGCTGGGCTGCCAGCCGGCAGTGTGTTTTCTTTCCGGATCTGCCCAATTGGAAATCCATGTATGAGATCGAAGATTGTGTTACCACATCAATCGGGTCCGAAACCTCAGGACAACTTCTCAGCTGGCGGCTGAGACTTTGGGGAAGTTTTGCACTGTTGAATCTCTCCGAGATGGGATTCGAGCGTCATGGAAAGGCGAGTATTAATTTGTTCGTGTCATTCTGCGGCAGTGTTCCCATGTTTCTGTGTCTGGATGGGTTCATTGGCCCCCAAATACCGTACACCTCCTGTCCGTGCCTGCTAGTTGGGATTGCAAATAGGGTTAGCAAGGATAGAGAGGATGATGAAGATGAGAAGACCGCTTATGCGCTTGTCCTCGAGTCGACGGGCCAAAGTTCGGTTTCTGTCGAGAAATATAGGCGGATCGGAACATTAGAGACTTTGTTTCGGGATTGGAAGACCAAAGTTCAATGTGAGAGAACAATAGAGGTCGTGTAAGATATGCTCCTGAAGGCAAAACCAGTTTTTTCAATACACAGCCATGTGGCCGATGAAAGAGCGGAATGATTGTAGGGAGGTCAATGTCTAGATCAATCATCGAACGCCACATGATCAGTTAAAATTGCTATAATTCCGAGTTCTCTGAGTTATGCAAACCGAAAATTCCGAGGAACAAAGTTTTCCTAGTGCCGGGGTAAAACGCGGGGAAATGGTAAGGGATATGGTAGGACGGAAGAGGATTCCATGTCGCCCCTGTCGGTGAACTAGCACAAAACGAGACTCGAGCCTTTGGGGTTATAGCTATAAGAGACGGCATGACTGTCCTACTTCCAATACCATCTATGCAATTACAAGTTTCTCGGGTTCTCCTTTAAGTTTGCAAACGGCACTATGACTGACACGAAGATGGCCAACTCTCAGCACCTAGAGGCAGCAGAGGGCAAGTTTTACGGAGATGACACTGTTGTTGTGTCCGAAGAAATGTCGAGCTAGGTCAAAAGAAAGGTTCAGGTGGAATTTACCCTGATACGATTGGTATACTGATATATTCTGCAGCTGGATCGGCACCTCCCTCCACTTATCTGCGTTCTCTACGCCCTCTCATATCCCGATCACGAAAACATCGGCAATGCGAAAATAGCTGGAGCCCAGGATGACCTTTGTCTCAGCGACTTTTAGGTATGGAAACCCTAACCAAGTATAGATACCCGGGCTGACTGCCTTGGATAGTGGATATGGATACTTAACTCCTTCTACATCTGCTTTACTGTCTTTAAATAAACCATGCTTCTCTTTAAGCTCCTTCCAGCTCCCGTTTACGTCGCCACTCTATGTCTCTTGTAAGTCCCAATTTCACACGGCATGTTCTCTTTGTGGAGCTGATGTTCTATTAGGTGGGGAGTTGTGGCAACCTGCAATGGAACTGTCAACAATCTAGCTGGTCTTTGTGCTTGCCCAGCAGCTCTGCATGTAGAACAGTCGTACCATTGAATCAGCGGCTGTATTCAATGCTCATAACATGTGTAAATTGCTTGCACCGTTGGCTTAGGTTGATTAGACCTGGGGGTAGCTGAGTTCTGAGTCACTGTGTGGTTTGTTTACTGATTCGGTCGCTATATTGCAACTCGCCTAGCATTACCAATATATGCGTTGAACACGTTCACCAATCACCTACAAATACCCGATGCCAAGGTACAGCTAGCATTCTGCAATTTAGATTATGTATGATCAGATCCGCTGGGCCGATATTTTACGATTGTACACTATTTAAATGCCTAGGTTTCGCTGTTAAAAATATCCTAATCTAGTTGAGGCGACCATATGCACCGCAGTTTCGTGGGCCTTGGACGTCCTGAAGTTTTCATCATGTCACAAAGCTGGCTAAATTAAAGCTTCCCTTGGTCGGGTTTTGATAAGATCAACGTTGCGCAGAGTTTCCAAAATATCTTAACCAAAAGTAACGACACGGAACGAATGTGGGAATGAGATCATTAGTCTAAACTCAGTTACTCCATTGACTAATCCCAATCAATCCACGGCGGCACCAACACGCCGGTATCTGCCACGGTACTTCCGAATACTGGTCTAAATATAGGTTAGCTCAAGCCATGCAGAGACTCGAATGACGCAGTTGCCCTGTCTGCCACAATGGCGCAGGTTCTAAGCAAACGCCTCGTTACCTCACCACCTACGCTTAATATAGCTAAAGCATATCTTGTCAGCTTACAATCTATTTTCTAGGTTGCGTCAGATACCACGGGCAGACCGGAATGCTAGAGGCGGAAAGTTCGGCTTAAGATAATGCAGCTAGAATCGCAACTACTACGTGGTATTCTGGCGTACACTAAGCCTGACTACAGAATCTCCTCCATGCTGTTCAATACTACCGAATTCAATATATTTAGACAATCACCAGTGAAATCTGTAGTTCAGAGAAAGCACAAATTACACTATCTCTCAAGCATCAATCGTTCACATCTTTGCTTTGTTGACCACGACAGGTGCGTTTCTGGGCGGCGGTATCGCAGCTTGTGGTGCCGTTACGGCTACTCACCCATTCGAGACTGTGAAGATCCGGTAAGGTCCCATTGTCCACTAACCCTGATCCTGATAACGTACTAACATGAACGTCAATACAGCATGCAGCTTCAAGGCGAGCTTCAATCAAACGCGATTCAAAATCAGCATTGTCGCGCACCATTTCACGGCGTCAGCGTCATTTTGAGGCATGAGGGTGTTCGCGGCCTCTATCGCGGTCTGGGCTGCGCCTACATCTATCAAATCCTCCTCAACGGTTGCCGTCTGGGGTTCTACGAGCCCATGCGTGCCTCACTGGGCAAGCTACTCTACAATGATGAAAAGGTCCAGAGCCTCCCGATTAACATCTTATGTGGCGCCACATCAGGCGTGCTTGGCGCTGCTGCTGCAAGCCCATTCTCCCTTATCAAGACCCGTCTACAGAGTTGCTCAACGTCCTTCCCTGTCGGAACACAGCATCTATACCGCAATGCAGCCGATGGTATGGTTAAGATTTACCGCACGGAAGGCATCCCTGGTCTTTATCGTGGAGTAAGTGCTGCGATGGTCCGGACAAGCTTTGGTAGTTCCGTTCAGCTGCCTGTCTACTTCTCCACCAAGCGAAAGCTACAAGAGACTGCTGGTTTAGAAGAGGGACTACTTTTGCATCTTGGTAGTAGCGCTATAAGCGGTTTTGCTGTTTGTTGTTTTATGCATCCACCAGGTGAGTTCATCTCTATTTTACCATATTGCAGAACCAGAACTAAGACTGAAAACTTTAGACACCATCATGTCTCGCCTCTATAATCAGAACGGCAATCTATACAGAAGCATGTTCGACTGTTTCTCAAAAACTATACGAACGGAAAGCCTTTTCGCTATTTACAAGGGCTTTCTGCCCCATCTTGCACGCGTTTTGCCGCACACTGTTCTTACACTATCACTGGCGGAACAAACGACCAAGATCATAAGAAGGATCAGCTACCATGCTGACTCTCAATGGGTTGCAGATGCAGACGTTATGTAAAATGACCATATTACAAGACCCATGGGCCATTTAAATACATATAATCTTAGAGTACATATAAAGTGTGGATATGAGAATATCGATGAATTTCGCAGAATTTTCCATGGCAGATGATGTGATTGGCAGGAGCAAGAAGCTAAACTCTGTATTGGTTTGATATGATTTAACGCATGATGCAGTCTCGCCAGAAGTAATTACAATGCAACCGAAATAAAATAAAACACTCTTTATTGGAAAAGCATATGCCGTGTATTGGAGCGAAATGATGTATTACTACTACGTGGCTGTACTTGAAGCTAGATATTCCTTGCCTCAAATTTCTGCGTGAGTAACAGATCCCTTTGGGGTGGCCCGTTTGAACCCACGCCCTACAATAACACCAAAAAGCAATGGTCAGTCTTGTACAAAGCTCGAATATCCCCTAAAGCCTCGCCTTCTGGGTCATACTCTAGCTGCGGGTAATGTAATCCAGCCACTTGTGAATACCCTCAATCAGTCTGTCCCCGATGACAGAATCAATCAAACAGTCTTGCCAGCTAACATCAATGCAAAGGTCATTGCCCTTGGCAGTGATGACACTAATGTTGAACATTGGTGAGGTGACTCCAGCAGCCAAAGAGAACTTGCTTCTCTGGATAGACCAGCATGACTTGTCTTCAGACTTACAAACTCCATCAATCTCGCCCAAGTTAGTGATCAGCCACGAGGCAGTTCTCGGCTTTGCCATTTCGTCCTTCATGTGCTTTTCCCAGTCTCCAACCACCGCCATTAGACCTACGAGGTCATTCTTTAATCCAAGGTCAAGTTTAGCTTGTAGTTCTTGGCGTACAAGAACAGCCACGGCCCACATGTCTTTCTCTAGGATAGTGAACCGTTCCTCCCCATCAACAGTTTGAGTCAGCCTCCAGATCTTGTTGACCAAGCCTTTCCCGAAATGGTGCTCCATTTTCGTCACATAATTACCGACCAACCTTTTGGGGTCGATGGTAGGTGAGGTCTCGGTTTCGGGCTTGATAAAACGTCTCAGGCTGAGCGGAGTTTCAGCCATGATTGAAGCAATCTTGCTCTCGGGTAATTGACCGACGAGACACACAAGCGTTATTCCGTGCAAGAGACCTGTCAACGTCGTCTTGTGACTTCGACAAGCCGTCAAAAGCTTTTGAAGGATGGCTTGTCTGATGGTCAAGGTTCTGAGTTGCGTCTTGCAGGGTGTTCTGGTTATGTCTGCCCAGGATACATAGGTGGACTTCGAAGCGAACATTGGAGGTTTCAACTCATGCCAGAGGCTGTTGAGGGCGAATTTAGGAGTGATGCGATGTTTGGCAATAACCTCCTGTGGGGGCAACATGTTCTGTGCTGAAGCTGTGGTCTGATAAATATGGTTCTCGAGTGAGATTTGGCTTGCGCCAGTCATCACCGAGTTCAGAGATTGTAGCAAAGACTCGTGAAATATCTTGCCCCCGGTTCCATCACAGTTAGTATGGCACCAGACGAACATGATTTCAAGTAGGTTTTGCTCCTCGAGTTTCAAGACCACCACCCGCCATCCTGGGTGAGTCGCACGATTTTCGAACTTGGTATCCAGATGCCGTTGAGTAAGATCTCTTAACGTATCATTGTAATTGTCGAGTGGATTGACAAGCTGCCATTCAATATGGTCTGCCAGGTTCATCTGGCCTATTCGACTCCAAGCGGCGCGCTTGCCTCTTTCGTTGACAAGCCCAACCTGGAGCAGGGGATGCTGATCGATGGTGTCTGCTACGGCAAGCTCTACCGTTCGTACTAGATCATCATGAGAAGTAGCATTTTGAAGGATTTCGGGAATGTTGTAAAGACAAGTGATGCTGGTGCCGCGATACAATTCCATCGTCTGTAATGCATTCTGCATACGCTCGCTAAGGGGGTCAGTTAGTGTCGGAAAGCTTGCTACTATTATAGGTCGGGGTCAATCCTGGACCTACGAATAACCAAGCCGCCGAATGATGGGCTGTTCTTTTTTTCGAGACTTTGAAAACGACATGGTGGATGTTCTGTTATGGGGTCGACAATTTGATTTTCAGTTAAGAAGCTAGAATACAAAGGCTCGACATGAACCGAGATGAAGAAAACAGTTGAAGAATTTAGCTTGGCCGTTAGCCCTCAGCCTCTCCTACATATACTTTCAACGCCCCTTACCTCAAGCTTACAGTGGGTACGAGAAATTAGACCAGTGAGAAAATATGCGGCCTAACTCATATTGGTAAAGCTTGAAGGATGTGCAGCCTATCAGCTTTTTCGCAACCGCATTCGCTACCGCCCAGAGCAGGGAAGACCCTTGTAGATCTGAAATATTGCTTACACAAAGGCTTGTCGGATTATCCAGCCTCGGTGTTAGAAGAATTGGCCCCTAGAGGTATAAGAGACGAAATAATTTAGTCACTTGATTCTAGCTTAGATTAGCAGTTAGGCTAATTTATTATGGAAGCCTAAGCCTCAGAGGACAATTCTTCTGTTACCCACCTGTCTGGATATTAGGCCACTTGGTTGTGGTAAGCCTTTTGACGCCGTGGCTTACAGGCACAGGCGACATGAAAAATATGGTAATTGACTCTGATTAATTTACTCATAAGACATCTAACTGGACAGTAACCTCAAAGCAATAGCCCGTCATTCTAAGCTTTGACCTACCTTACATTCTGACTAGGGTTATTATGTAGCCCAACAACCTTCTCCCAGCTAAGCCACTTCCATCTGAATGTAATATCCTTGTTAACTTCAGATAAAAATGCAACACCTATGATCTGTTATCTCCAGTCTCATCCTGAACTGAGACATAACCCAATTCGTGCCTCTCTTCTCCCAGCGGGTTCACCGTCCCCCTCAGGACAGGAATATCGTCGCCGCCCCTCTCCCACGATCCTTGCCCAGCATTCTGAAATGCGCGCCGCTGTAATTGAGATACCGAGTCAAGCCTCCACTGCTCCAATCGGAGGTTCGAGGTCGGCTTCTTGTTCTTGGCCTTAGATGACGTCACCCTACGCACCAGTGAGAAAAGCTTCCACGCAGAATCAACGATGACCTCCACCGCGAGGCTGAGGATGATGATACCGCCACCGATGCCCGCGATGATGGCGAGCCCGGCGATGGAAAAGGTCTGCCACTTGGCGATGTTTCGCAGCTTCTGCTGGCTGCACATACTCTCGAGGTCTGAAGTGATGTTGGTCTTTTGTGAAGTCAACAGATCTAGGTTCAGCCGCATGTAAGGATCTAGCTGACAGTCATCTTTGAAGGCAAATGAGACGACCCTGAGCTGATACATAGCCAATGTCGTTTCGAACCAGCCTCTAGCCTCTGCCAACCACTGATCACTGGGCAGGCCAACAGAAACGCTGAAAACACATTACGCTGGGCACGCAGCGCAGCAACACCAAGACCATTAACAGCATTGTACATCTCTGTCAAAGAGCTAGGCAACATGAAGCGCGCTGCAGCGGCCATCTGGGCGTTGTTGAAGTTCAGCTTCTGGAATTGGCCCGTCACTTGCTTTACGGACCCCATCGTGGTCTGGATGCTACCGGATGGGTTCTGGAGCTGGTAGCGGTCTATGCAGGCCATGAGGCCGGCTGGCATGTCGGGCGTGAAGAAAGAGGTGTCTTTGAGGGGCTTGGTCGCAGAGAACAAGGGATCTGTTACTTTGGACTCATATTTTATGACGCCGAACTGGATGACGAAGAGGCTCACGTCGCCGTCTGACGAGTTGAAGTCCGCTATAGGCGTCCAAGGGCTATCCACTCCTTGCAAGGCGTAGTATGGCCTGCAGATGGTCAGTCCAACAGGTCTTCACCAGCATCACCCATTGCCTATGCTAGAGTATACTTACTGAATATTGTATCCGACATAGTCTGGGGCCTGTCTCTCTACGGCATAGGCCGTATAGTTCTCGGACAGTCCCTCGACTGGACCCAAGTCGTACTCGTATCGAAACAGGTCATTTCCAATTGACGCCAGAGTCGTCAAGTCTCGAACATCCACAACCGCACACGTCGCCTGCTTGCGCATCTGTACGCGATCCGACACTGGCGCATTCATCCCAAAATCCTCATGTGAGTCCATCCATCCTGTCTCCATCGTGACCGGCGACACCTTGCACCGACTTCCAAACGGACAGTCGGATATCTGATAGACCGCATAGTCGAGGTTCTGTCGGGGTAAGACGGAGCAAGACAGGGCATCCGTGGAATTGTAGCAGTTGTTCACGTAGTTGAGAGCTTCCGAGGCAATTCGCAGGCTATTTTTCTGGAAGGCTATGTTTCCTTGGGATGTGCTCCGATTCCACTGCTCGAAACCGCAGTTTTGACTCTTGGCTAGAACCTCATTCCCCTTGTACACCGGGTGTGTCGTCAGGAATGGCGATGCGGGCCCAGCAGCGGTGTAGATTAGCCAGACAAACGTTGGTAGGCACAGTCGACGCTTTCGTCGAGTCGTATACGGGCTCGCTCGTCGTTTCCACCATTTCTTCCAGTTCTCCAGCCCCGCATAGACGATATTCCCCTTTATAAGAGACCACACGAGCCCGAGCGGGGAGGAGATGTTCTTGTACAGCGCCTGCTGGGAGATGTGAATGCCATCATGCGGCTCGCCTGGGTTCGCGCGGCAATAATACACGATGAAACCGATCAGACTCCAGAGTTGGCCGCCGGCTATGGCGATGAATGTGGAGGTACTGGCAACTAGGATGGAGCCGACAAAGGCGGGCAGAGTCAACTGCTCGGGGTAGTCGAGTGAGTAGTTATGCCACAGACCCCAGTGGATTTTGTAGTCGCTCATGGCTGGATTGTTGTCGCGATGATATTGATCTTCGTTCTGAGTTTCAAGAAATGGTGGGCATAGAGTTGATACTCCTCAGCAAGATATCTCGACTGACAAGCCGAGGACCGTCCCCGGCATCAGTGGGGGCCATTATGCACATGCGCAAGCAAAGAGGAAGAAAATCAGGTATTCAAGACTCGGTGTTCGCGGTCTCTCGGGATATCAGTGCCGATATATCAATAGTCGTATGCAATGTGAGACCCTGCAGCCTTAGTTCCACGCCACACCGCTGCTAGCAGGGCTGAAAGTCCAATCGACGGGATGATCATTTATCACACTCTGCCCCATAAGGCTCAATTGTTTTAGGTGAATCCCAGTTAAGTCTAAGTTAGAATTGAGGAGGGCAAACGGGACAGGGGGTTTGAAAGTCAAATGCCACACAACGGCGTTAAGCTGCCAAGACTTACGCGTCCTCGGAATTTATCACGTAGATATCATCTACAAGTATTCTCACCATGGAGTGTAGCATCCTCCCCATATTCTTCTATTTTAAATACGATATATTTTATTAAAAATATAGACTAATAATGATCCCTCTCGTCTTTATCTGGGCAGTTCTGGCTTCTGCCCAACTCCCTGTACCTAACCTCGGACCTGAGCTCAGCGAAAACATCAACTTCAAGGAGACCCTCTTCATAGAGTGCAACAACTTTATACAAACTTGCGCTCCAGCCATCTCTTCCTGCGCATCCGTGATTTGTAAACAATGCACAGGCCTGGGGCAAAAGGCCCTCAATGCCTGTTGTGCGAGTGAAAGCGAACCAGCGTCTTGTCTTGGCAATGCGCTTCGGATGCCTAACTCTGCCGAAGCATCGGTAACTACTTCAGAGGCTGGCCCTACGTCATCGTTGTCGTCCCAGGCTGCCGTCAGTACAACTACGGCCGAGGCACCCCTTGTGACCAAGGCTCCCTCCGGCAATGCAGCCTGCGCGAGTGTCTCCAAGTCTTTGAGCATCTGCAACAGCTTAAGCCCAGGTGTGATATCTTCTTCATTCCTCTTCCAAGTGCCCTGCCTGTGCTATAACGCCAACTACAAGTTCGACCACAACATTTATGATGAACCCTTTTCAAACTGCTTGGCACACTATTCCACTGCGTCACCGTCCTTTTATGCCTCGCTTGCGGCGTCTTCGATCGGCTTCAAGCCGTGTGCTAGTATCGGCGATGTAGTGAAGTCTTGTTCTGGGGCAGGATCATGCACGCCTGTTGAGACGGGAACTCGCAGCGATAGGTCGATAACGTCTGGCAGCAGTGATCATGGATCAACTTCCACACTGGCTTCACTGACGACAACCACGTCTACTAAGAATGCGGGGCAGATGATTTCATCCGTGAGTTATACATTGATGTCATATAAAGGGATTTGTAGGCTAATACATGTTACAGGGAGATGCAAGTATGGTCGGAGTTGTACTGGCATGGGTATTGTACTTATTCTAAAGAACAAAGGTTGTGTTTACATCAAATCGTCTCAGAGTAGTTTAGAGACGTTAACAAATAATACTTGACTTTCCAGCCCCGATGGACAATGTAGACTGGCAAAGTCGTGCCATTTGGGCACCTCGCGCAGAGTTCTTGCTGATGGACATGGCAGCATTCGTCATGATTTCAAAGGCCCGATGGTATATTCCAAAAGCAACGCTGGACGATAAACCAGAGATGTGACCGGGTCGATTTTGATAGGCCAGGGCGGAAAGACCGCGAGCGCCAGCTGAGAAAACAGTAGCAGATATTGTGAATTCATCTGTTCCTCTACTTCGACTATTGCGGTTGATCAGTGAGAATGTGCCATGCAAGACGGAACAGCCAGTTTGATACCACACCTATATCAGAGATATAATCAGCAAGATAGGTATCGCTGGAACCTGTCATCTGGTCTGTCTTGACCATTTCCATGTCCAGACTTATATCGGACAGGTTGTCGGCGGCGGAGAACTTATATAAATCGTGGCACATGCGAAGGCCATCATACATTTGCACGACTTCCATAGCAAATATACGAAGTTCATGTTATATGGCCTTGAGCTTTGTTGATAACTTTGCAAAAACATTTACGATGATACCCAGCCGGTGTATTTGATTATCGAGTAAATCCCGTTGACAAAAGGTAAGCCAGCGTACCTGTGATGTAGTCAACAAGGAAGTAGTAAGTCACCGCATTGACATCGTCTAAAGATGGCATCGTAAAGGAGCTTTCTGGGCAGCACCTCCGCTCCAGATAAGCTTGGCAGGTTCTCTTGACATGGGAGTATAGTGTGCTTGTAATACGATGAGTTTCGGGCCTACTACCCAAGCGTGTCTAACTTCTTGAAACTTCGTCCGACAACATATCCATTTGGAGAAGAGACTGTGGGGCGATAAGTCTCAAGGGCTGCGCTGTTATTTTAAACCACATGTAAAGAAAGCGCATGTATTTTACACGAGGTGGGAACAAGATGTAGAAAGTTAAACTGAAGTTCCGTTTTCGCTGGAGTCAAAAGGTTTGTGTTATGCTTCCGCCCACGCAAGTGGAACTTGACATCCATGCTATACTTAATAGAGTCTAGATCAGTTTATTTTAGACTACACTAAGCTTAATCTCGTCTTTAAAAAGACCTGCGTGATGTTTGGCAAGAACAGTAACCTGTTTTACTAAACTAAATAGTAGCCTTATATAACCCGATGATAAACTACTTACAGTACTGCATTTAATAGCAATCACACATTAGCTTTTTAGAAATCTGCCTTGGGGCTTCTATTTATAGCGAGTTCGTATAATCTCACCTGCCCTGAGGCTCTTGAGCCGCTCTGTGGCTTAGCATATCGGGCTAGTGTTTTTTCTTGCCCCTGGATTTCTTGGCAACGAGCTATTCTTAGGTAAAGCGAACAGACTTTTCACCAGCTAAAGCTGGCATCTGGGAGGCCTATTTTCATACATAAAATCATTACTTGCATTTAGCACCCCCAGTCAAAAGTAACCTTACCCCATCACTTAATCCAATGTCTTCAGAACACACCATTTTTGACCCACGTGGCGACATTAAACTTTGCGTTGGCGAAACGGACCCTGTCACCTTCACAGCATGTTCCAGGGCCTTAGCGAGAACCTCACCAGTTTTTGACCGGATGCTGTTTGGAAGATTCATGGAGTCCAAAAAGTCAGATGATGGAGAATGGCTTGTCAAGCTGCCAGAAGACAAGCCCGGAGCGATGTCCATCTTTCTACGCATATCGCATGGTCAATTCAATCACGTTCCCCAAAACCCATCTATAGATGAGCTGTATGACCTTACGGTCTTGTCGAATTTTTACGATGGCACAGGAATGCTGGAACCCTGGATACAACGTTGGGTGCCTTCAGTGGAGGACAAGGTTAGCGCAACAGAAGAGTCCATGGTCAAGGGCTTATGGATAGGATGGGAATTCGGTCGCAAAGATACATTCGCAAGGATAGCGAGAAGATTGCTCATGGAATCTCGTGGTTCTGAGCACCCTGACATCCAAACACCGCCTGACATTATGGGTAAGCTTCCCTCAAGCATGATCTGAACGGTCACTGACTCAGCTTATAGAACAAATCTTGGCAGTCCGCATGTCGACTCTTCAAGCACTTCTCGACGTCATCGGCCGACTCGTTAACCATCTACTTGTCGTCGATGAAAGACCACGCTGGTGTCGGCATGCTGAGTGGATGGGCCCGCATCGTTGCGAGTCTATGATTTTAGGATCTGTCACCTTTTGCCTTTCTCGAGCGGGCTTATGGCCTTTACCCAAGGCAAAAGATGTCATGGACAGCATTGTTGGCCTGCACCGCAAACTGAAAGGGCTGGTGATTCATGATATTGGAAAGGTTGACGGGTTGGATCACGCCACATGTAACCCAGGACCGAACCTGTTGAGTGAAGTGGAGAGAATTTATACAGAGATTCCAAGTCCTGTAACGAATTTTCAAGCAGAAAAGATGGATGAGCAGATGAAGAGGTTAACGAATTCATGATCGTACGGGAGATGCATAGTTCGTCACTTGGTTACCCAGACATCTACAAAAAAGAAGAAGAAAAAAGCTTGATGTCTTTCTTTTACATCAGTCTCGTTACATGTCAAGTTTCCCAAAATGCCTAAGTTATAGAGAGTATATTATACTAACAGAGCTTTATATCCTAAGGTACCCAGGCATGTAGATAGATTTAGATATTCTTTACCTGCGTCTTGGCTCTGCCATATCTTCTCTATAATGTCGAAAGTCGAGCGGATAGTACCAAATGCCTTCAAACTACGCATTAAGTCTATTATCCCACGGACGGCTGGTCGTTGCTCTTTGCTAGCATTGACGCCAGTCACACAGAGTGGCCATGCAAGCCAGCGCAGCCATGGAGTCGAAGTAACCATGCTAAAGGAACTGATTGCCTGCTCTACACTTGTCTGGAGCTCGGAGGCCTTTATACCTCCGTCGAGCTTAACAGAAAGAAGATACGTGCGAGCCGCATGGATCCAGATACGGGTCAGCGTTAGTCTGCCTCCCGACGAATCGCAAAGTTGACCATTTGGAGACCCCAGTTGATTAAGGAGTGATGCAAGGGGTCGTACAGCTTCAAGATTCTGATCTCTCTTGTCGTGTTGATGTATTCTTTCCAAGCCTTTTTGAAGAACCTCTTCGATCGAAGTAGCTCTGGAAATGAGCTCAGTTCTTGATAACTCGCCGCTCATCATCTGGTCCGTTTTCCACCGCGAAAGAGTTGAAATATCGCCGATGGCCAGCAGAACCCAGGTTTGACACCCAGTAATTTCGTCTAGGTCTAAACTGGGCTGCTTGCGCATGTCGCTACGTCGGAGCTCAGAATGGTACGCAGATAACTTTGCGCGTCGATTGAGTACCGTGCTGGAGATAATATCAGCGATTAGTAGAATACTGGAGAAGAACCGAAAGGCCCCCTGTTCAGTATTAAGAGCATCAGCCGCCCAGGAAGGGCGACTCAAATTGTTGAGCACGGCAGATATTTGTGGAGTTGGGCCAGTCTTGCCATGATGCTCGAGGATTTGGTCATATAAGCCAATGGCGGCGTCCAAGTGTGTCTGCCAGTCCCCTGATGGCATAATTGCAAGTTCAAAGCCAAGCTGCTGCATCATATTTGCGAGCAAGTGCACACTGTCCGAGAGGGAGTTTTCGACGCCACGCTCACGAAGACGCTGCAAGTCGCGCTGGATACTCCCCAACGCGTCGTTGGCCTGGTTCTGGAGCTCGTCCCATGTTCTTGAGATGCAAGATCCGTGCCCCACGCTGAGATCAGCAGGGATAAGGGACAAGAAGAGGGAAGACATGCTAATGATGCTACTCATGAACCCATGATTCGTCATCGCAAGGGAGAGCAACCAACTGCGTCCGCCTCGGGTGATGTATGGTCGGTAGAAAGGGAAGAGAATGGGGAAAATATAGTCCATGTACACTGAAATAAAACCCATTTCAAGCTCTGTCGGCGCCGCTGTCAATGAAGTGGTGTGTTTAGATGACGACGCGACCGATGCGCTTTGAATCTGTTTAGGCGAAGAATCGGGGGATGGCTCAATTCGGCCGGGGTCGGGGTCAACATCAATCCCACTGGCGATGCTCCTCATCTGAGCAATTCCACGACGACGTTTTGCGCTTCTCTTGACTTGGGCCTTTAACCGTGTCTTGGCTTCACGTCGGCGCACCTCGCTCTCCATCCATTGGGGCTTTTCAGAGGAATAATGGCAATCAATTTCTAGCGCCGCACAACTTCCACAAATCGGCAGCGATTCGTCGCACTTTTTGTGCCTCAGGCGGCATGTCCAACAGGTGGAGGGCTTCATTCCATCAATGTTATGTTGGAGAAAGTGTCGGGTGCATGTTGTATCAGCCCTGTATTTCCGCCTAGGAGTGTAAAAGAAAGGAAGAAAATGAGGGTCCGCAAAGTCCGCCCGGAGTAGAGCCCGCGCGGGAATTTCTCCGCGCGGAAAGTGATGGATCTACGGAGAAGGCCAGCCAATAGACAATGGTGCTTTTCATCCATTCCCCGTTCCGCTTTACGTCTTCTCTGCTTTAATTCGATCGGTCGATACATACTTCGGGTAGACTTCTACAATGTAATCCACAGGCAGCCGTGATCCGAGAGAGTTGGAGAACTTTTTTAGCAGCTGTGATGAAAGGAATATTGGAATAATCGAAGCTGGTTAAGCGGGGCCTTTTGCGCATCCCGAGTATAAAACAGTGACATATTCTGCCACAGATACAAGACACACTTCTCAGACAGCAATCTCAAAGCCCTCTTTCTCTCTCCCCAATAACAAGCTCAACATGAATGTCGCAATCCTTGGTGCCACCGGCCAAAACGGGAGCTCTATCGTTGACGGCCTGCTCTCATCAACAGAGACCAAATTCGTCAGTCTCTAATGCGCCTTAACACTTCAGACTTTATCACGTATTCTGATCTTTCTGGAAGCAGAATATCACCGCTCTTGTCCGACCTTCTTCACTCAAGAAGCCCAATGTGATCGACCTACAGAAGAGGGGTGTCAACATAGTGTCATTCAACCTTGCTGACTCTGAGGACAATGTCACGGCCCAGCTCAAAGGCATAGACGTCCTTGTCGTTTGCTGTTTGGTTGACGAAGTTGCCCTTCCCAATGCAGCGAAGAAGGCAGGAGTGAATCGTTACGTTCCATGCTTTTATGCTACAGTAATGCCGAGGGGCGTTCAAACCTTGCGCGACAACGTAAGTGGCGGTTATTTTCTCGTCCTTCTCACAACGGTGCCTTGCTTCAACCTTGAAACACTAACATATTGCCGACATCTTTAGAAGGAGGCCATACTGGACCATCTTCAAAGGCTACACCTTCCTTATACCGTCATCGATGTCGGTTGGTGGTATCAAATCAGCCTTCCGCGCCTTCCCTCCGGCCGCATCGATCGCAACCTTTTTCTCTACAATACTGCTATTGGAGGAGACGGTGACGTACCTTGTGCCAGGACCGATTCTCGCGATGTTGGCGTGTATGTCGCTCGGATCATCGCAGACCCTAGGACTCTCAACCAGAAGGTTTTCGCCTATACCGACCTCCGCACTCAACATCAGCTATACGATACAGTTGAGAAACTCAGCGGTGAGAGGATTGAAAGAAAATACGTTTGTTTCCCCAATCCCAGATTTGTTCCTACCTCTTCAACATTATTATTATCCCTTTGATAAGCTAGCAACTGACCTTTCGCCCCGTAGCGTACCGCCGATGAGATTAATGCTGGTATTGCTAGAACCAAGAACGATCCCTACAAAATGATGGATTACTACCAGTTCACCTACCAAAAGTCGTACGATATTATGGGAGAGAATACACCCGAGTACGCTCGCTACCTAGGTTACCAGGTCGGCAAAGACCTCTATCCTGACCTGGAAGGAATCTCGTTTGAGGAATTTTTTAAAGAGACGTTGGAAACTGGCCTGAAGCCCATGTATGAAGAATATGCAGACTTTCTGCGGGAAACCAGCTCTTTCGTTTTTAATCCTAAAGCTACAAAGGAATAAGTTGTTAAATTAGTTCTGGGAGGGAACATTATGTAGTATATATACAGCTCCTTTTAGGTTTATTTCGCTTACCTGTAACGGTTATAGTTCTCAAGGGATAAACTAGTCTATACTA